>CM042553.1:19802519-20055019 GCA_023630585.1 Cranoglanis bouderius
GGAGCCACAGCGGAAACTTTCTCTGATGTTCTTTCTCCTTTCTCCTACATTTTCTTTGGTAGCTCAGTAAGCTGAAAAATCATGTACTGTAGCTGTCATTGCTATATATTCTGAGCACTCTGTTAGCTGCTCATGCTAAAACAAACCTTACCTGGAATGTATGTTAAAGGTGTACATTCAGTTCTTCTCAAGGGAATGCTGTCTATGTGTGAGCAGGTCAATATAACGCTGCACATGCAATTGCTTGGTCTGAGATTAGAACGATGGCACTGAAGGAAAACTGCACATTTGGCTCGACGCACAAGAGCAGGATACAGTTTCATGCGCAAAGTTCAGATGTGAGCTTCAGGAGATCCAATTTTTTTTTTTTTTTTTTTTTTTTTAAACAGTTAACCATGGTAAAACTGCTAAAGAATTATTGATCCCTGACCTTTACTCTGTCTGGATTCACCAAACTACTTTAGTGTGGAAAACATCTCACCACAATCAATCAATATGGCAGAAAGAATCTCGATTTAGAGAGATTTACAAATTATTTTAGAAGACTGTGAAGCAAATGTAGATTTCCCCCTTTGGAAGATGAAGAACTTTCTGACCATGAGGATCGTGTCTCGATCAATTCAGTTTCTGGTAATGCATTTGAAGATGGGATGACATTGACCATCAAATCTTCCCAGCACCAGCTCATCAGCACTATACTAGAGAAGAAAGTGTGATGTCTACAAATGGTGAAATCGAATGGTCTCCTCATCCTAGGAATAAGGCGCCAAGAATGGAACCGTAAAGTCACATGAATAGCTATTACACAAGCGCGAGACATAAAGTATTCTATTGTGAGGACACAGTGCACATGTACCGAGTGCAAGGTACACATCTGCAACACACACACAATAAAAATCTTATGTGGTGTGTAAAAAGCACACATTCAATCGGGCTCATAAAATGTTTTGTATGTACAGGTGCATCTCAATAAATTAGAATGTCGTGGAAAAGTTCATTTATTTCAGTAATTCAACTCAAATTGTGAAACTCATGTATTAAATAAATTCAATGCACACAGACTGAAGTAATTTAAGTCTTTGGTTCTTTTAATTGTGATGATTTTGGCTCACATTTAACAAAAACCCACCAATTCACTATCTCAACAAATTAGAATACTTCATAAGACCAATAAAAAAAACATTTTTAGTGAATTGTTGGCCTTCTGGAAAGTATGTTCATTTACTGTACATGTACTCAATACTTGGTAGGGGCTCCTTTTGCTTTAATTACTGCCTCAATTTGGCGTGGCATGGAGGTGATCAGTTTGTGGCACTGCTGAGGTGGTATGGAAGCCCAGGTTTCTTTGACAGTGGCCTTCAGCTCATCTGCATTTTTTGGTCTCTTGTTTCTCATTTTCCTCTTGACAATACCCCATAGATTCTCTATGGGGTTCAGGTCTGGTGAGTTTGCTGGCCAGTCAAGCACACCAACACCATGGTCATTTAACCAACTTTTGGTGCTTTTGGCAGTGTGGGCAGGTGCCAAATCCTGCTGGAAAATGAAATCAGCATCTTCAAAAAGCTGGTCAGCAGAAGGAAGCATGAAGTGCTCCAAAATTTCTTGGTAAACGAGTGCAGTGACTTTGGTTTTCAAAAAACACAATGGGCCAACACCAGCAGATGACATTGCACCCCAAATCATCACAGACTATGGAAACTGAACACTGGACTTCAAGCAACTTGGGCTATGAGCTTCTCCACCCTTCCTCCAGACTCTAGGACCTTGGTTTCCAAATGAAATACAAAACTTGCTCTCATCTGAAAAAGAGGACTTTGGACCACTGGGCAACAGTCCAGTTCTTCTTCTCCTTAGCCCAGGTAAGATGCCTCGGACGTTGTCTGTGGTTCAGGAGTGGCTTAACAAGAGGAATACGACAACTGTAGCCAAATTCCTTGGCACGTCTGTGTGTGGTGGCTCTTGATGCCTTGACCCCAACCTCAGTCCATTCCTTGTGAAGTTCACTCAAATTCTTGAATCGATTTTGCTTGACAATCCTCATAAGGCTGCGGTTCTCTCGGTTGGTTGTGCATCTTTTTCTTCCACAATTTTTCCTTCCACTCAACTTTCTGTTATCATGCTTGGATACAGCACTCTGTGAACAGCCAGCTTCTTTGGCAATGAATGTTTGTGGCTTACCTAGTGAACCAAACTGAGAGACCATTTTGAAGGCTCAGGAAACCTTTGCAGGTGTTTTGAGTTGATTAGCTGATTGGCATGTCACCATATTCTAATTTGTTGAGATAGTGAATTGGTGGGTTTTTGTTAAATGTGAGCCAAAATCATCACAATTAAAAGAACCAAAGACTTAAACTACTTCAGTCTGTGTGCATTGAATTTATTTAATACACGAGTTTCACAATTTGAGTTGAATTACTGAAATAAATGAACTTTTCCACGACATTCTAATTTATTGAGATGCACCTGTATAACTGGCCTTTTTGAAGATATTCAGACAAATGAATACATTTCAGTAATCCTTGTTTTATCTGTATTTGTTCAGGATAAAGATTTGTACCGACACTACCTTCATTTAGAGGGTTTACAAGAAACGAATGAACAAAAGTTTATTGAGAAATATATATATATATATATATATATATATATATATATATATATATATATATATATATATATATATATTAAAAACAGGTAAACAGACAAATATTAACTACATATTGTGTTTGTATTGTTTGTAAATGAGATGAAGTAAACATGAGTCCAGCTAATATCCAGTCTAACATCTCCACTACTTCTAGCCTGGATTTCTCATTATTAATATGACATTCAAAAATGGAAGATGGTGAGTAATAAAAGATGTCCATGCTCTTTTGTTTTAGGAGCTAATAGTGACACTTGACCGTTGAAATCTTTGACAAACGGCATTGTAACTAGCAGTGTCCTCCTTTGACATCAGCACTACACACCAATAACTTCTCACAGGAATAATGAAAATGCAGCACCACCCAACAAATTAGCACCAGGATTTCTAAACACATCACAAATATTTCAATATAAACGTATTTAATGTGTTTTAGGATGGACTTTTTCTTTCACCACTGAGCTAATATTGCCCATGTTCTGTATGTTTTATGGTGTTGTTGATAGACACATGGATGGTGATATAATGGAGATTCAGACAGTTTTGTGTGGCGTATAATATAAGATAATATCTTGAGCTTAATTTTCAGCTTCTCTGTACATCGAGTTAAACTTTTCCATGATGATAGCGCATTGGCTGCCTCAAATAGGCCTCATTAGCCTGCTTAGAAATTTGTTTGCTGAAAGTATACTATGTACACCAGCCAGACAAAAAGATACCCTTGGATAAAAAATTCCTTTTATGCTTTATTGAATTATGTTCATGGTTGTGATGCTATCTTCAAGGTAGATTGCACCAGATTTTATTTGGAGATGGTCACTCATAAATAATGGTGTTCTGCAAGGTTCAGTTGTTGTTAACTTTTGTTCTCTCTATATAGTAAATCACTGGGCACTGTGATTGGTTAATGCCTCTCATGTCTCATTCTTATGTCAGTTGTGTTCTCAAATGTTCCCAAGTGCTTTTTTTCGTTTTAAATATAACCCAAGTCACTTTTTGTTGAAGGAATCTTTGGTTGTACTGGTTGTACAGGTTTCATAGTGAGAAACAACTGAAGTGTTTTTTATTTTTAAAGCGTTTAAGTCCACCACTTGCACATTTATCTGAGGGAATTGTCACAAAAAATAAAAAATAAAAAATGGCCTGAGTAACAAAAAGCAACAAAACAAAACAAAAAATCTGGGTCATGTTAAACGGTGGGAGATTTTGGAGAATGGTCCTGTTTCAGGGTCAATACATGTGACACCACTTGTGAATGGAAAGAAGTGGCCTGGGAAACTCTCCAGAGAGGCTGAAATACGACCAGACACAGCACTGTACTCCTTTTAGTAAACTCTCTGGATTCACATGGATGGAAATTTAGGAAGAAAGAATTTTGCTTAAAATCATCCAAATATCCAGTAATTAGTACATTAGCTGAACTGAAATCAAAATGAAAAACTCTCATTGTATGTAAGAAATAAATTCACAAACAAAAGCTACTACTATTATAGCTGTTTTTTATAAAAGACGTAAAGCGTGGTTCTCGTTTTGTTTCAAACCAATGTTTATCACAGTCATCCATAATAACCTTCAGATCTATTTTTTCATACAATCCATGCACAACTTTGAACTCATTTCATTAAAATAAGACACAGACCTTTCACCTATATATGTATTCACAGGCATATTAGTACCCATTATTTATTCGATCTTGTAAGAGCGGCAGTACCAGCTGTTAACTGAGGCAGGGACACACAGTCTGCGTCACACAGACATACCTGGATCCAATTTCAGTGTGACAGTGAAGGGAGGGGACTAGTGGATCAAGAAAATTAGGTTGTTTACCTCCTTGGGGTTCTGAAAGGTCATGAAAGGTACTGAGGAAACTGGTTTAAACTGGCTGCAACAACCTGTTCTGTTCTGTGATCTGTTCATGGAACTTACGGGGAACTGATGTGCTGTTACACTGCTTCAGGCCCAGAAGGAATCAGTGTTGTTGTTTCAATTTTAGTGGAAGTTTTGATGAGGTGGTTTGGTTTGAGAAGAAAACAACTCAGTTCTTCTTAATGACCTGCAAGTGCACTCCCTTCAGTTTAGATGGATGGCTCCTTTTTGCAATATAATCAGATTTAGGTGAATTACATGACTTGAGGATATATGAAGAACTGTGTGTGGGGAACTCAGACAATAAACTGCTCAGACAGTTACTCAGAAGTAATTTATTACATGCCAGTGCTCTTTGTACATACATGTGTTCGTAGTGCATTAACCGAAACCTGTTTTTTGGGTTTTTTTTTTTTTTTTTAGGAAAATATACACCTCCGAAACACTTGAGACCATTATTGTAATTTAATTTCAATCATTATCATACAAACCTTCTACATAAAACCCCAAATTAAGTAAAAAATGTTTTGTGTAAGGCAGAACATTGAATGTGTACTCTTTTTTTTTTCTGTACATACTTTCACATGCAGTAGCAGTAATTTCATGGAAATCACCATCTTTCCTTTGAAGTAAGCACAACTAGCTTCCTGGTATGAGGACAAAACCCATTCCATGTGTCAGAAGGACACCAGGGGTGAAGTCTGACATAGTCCTTGATCTTAAACATGGCCCCCTCATTTCCCCTTTCCCAGTCGGTGAGTGATGTAGGGCTCATGAACCAGATCCATCCAGACTGACATGACAGGCTGACATGCATTGCATTTCTAAGACTGGGGTGTAAAAAGTATTTGATCCCCTGCTGATTTTGTACGTTTGCCCACTGACAAAGATTTCTGGCTCCCAGGTGTCTTTTATACAGGTAACAAACTGAGATTCGGAGCAGTCCCTTTAAGAGAGTGCTCCTAATCTCAGCTCATTACCTGTGTAAAAGACACCTGGGAGCCAGAAATCTTGCTGATTGATAGGGGATCAAATACTTATTTCACTCATTAAAATGCAAATCAATTTATATCTTTTTTGAAATGCGTTTTTCACTCTTAAAATACACCTACCATTAAAATTATAGACTGATCATTTCTTTGTCAGTGGGCAAACATACAAAATCAGCAGGGGATCAAATACTTTTTCCCCCCCACTGTATATGTTAAGACTTTGTGCTTAAACTAAGCTATGCAAGGCAGTGTTGACATGTAGTCATAATACAGAGGTTTGCACGATATAAACCGGTTTTGTGACCCTGAAGTAAGAGGCAGACAAAGTTCCTTTAGTAAAACAGGCAATGGTTTCTCATATGTAGGCTTTTTGTGCAAGGGCTCTCAGTGGAATGTGTGCAAAACACTTTATCACAATTATGCTTATCATCATCCTCGGTTCTCATTTCCACACACATCAAAACAAGCTGAAGATAAAGGTTGGGTTGCTATTTATGCAAACGTGTCAAGCCCACTCCTTGCTTGGATGCTAAAATGTGCATTAGGCAATTAGTGTGTGTCAGGTGTGAAATTCAGTCCCTGGCTTGCATCCTGATGTGTTTTCATAAATAGTGAAATAGTGACGAAGGTTTTGTACACCATAAATGTTTACCAAAATCTATTATTTGGCTGAAGTACAAATGCAGAATGTGAGTAATTACTTTAACCAGCATTTCAATGCAAATATTGTGTTGTATACATGTTCAGAATTATTTTCTTGGATGTGAACAATGAATCAACTGATTTCACCATCCAGTCTAATTTAAGAACTACATCAAATAATCCAAAGAACAGAAAGTAATGTTGATATCTAGTCTAAACGCAAGGCTTGACTAATTTGTTTCTTGCATACAGAGCTAGTGAACGTGTCTGTTGTTAAGAACTTACATTACACGTGTCACCTGACTGCACGCCTATAATCTGCCGGAGTTGTGTGACAGCTCACAAGAAGTGTCTGAGCTCAGAGGGTGAGGATCGCTCTTTTGAATACTACTCTATACAGGATACTGCATTTTTTCCTCAGATCATTTTACAATTGAAAGATTCTTTAACACAAGGTAACGCACTGTAGCATGGCTTGTATCTTAAATTGTTTTTTTGGATCCTTTTTTTTTTTTCAAAGTGAATTATTTATAGGACTCAACCGTATTAAACGTCGACTCATGCTGGGGTTTCAGAAGTTTAGTTTTAATTTATCCGTGTATTGTTTACAGTGGAATGCAACTTTGGAATTATTTCATCCATTTTTATGGCCAAAGTTTATCAAACTCGAAGGCAACTGCAACAACAACGACAAGACTCCCAGTCGAAGAAACCTGAGGTAAGTATTTGCATATAAAATATTTGTCTTTACTTGTCTGATGAGGTTACGTGAATATAGACATTTCTGATTGTCTGTCTGTCACTGATAATATACAACACTCAGAACAACGTTTGTCTATTCACCATTGACGATATAATCATGGCATTCTTATACCACTTGTTTCGCTTGCTCTTTCTCCACCTGTCACAGGTATTCGGAAAAGTAATTCCAAAAAATCCACTTAACAAAACAAGTGTGACTGTTCCACTCGGTGAAAAAGAACAACATGGTTGGAATCAAGCCAACAGATCTAGCTCCCACAGCCACTGTGAAGTTCTTTGGTGCTGGAACAGCAGGCTGCATCGCTGACTTGGTGACTTTTCCCCTGGACACAGCCAAAGTCAGGCTCCAGGTAAGAACCGGTTTAATGTCTCAGATTAACGACTAAATGAATATAGAAACAAAGAAAATGATGATTAATTCATGACCGCCCTGATCATTCTTGTTTTGGTTTAACGTCTCATCATGTTTTCATGCTATTTCCAGATCCAGGGCGAGTCTAAACCTGCTGAAGGAGCAGCAGGGGTGAAATATCGGGGTGTGTTTGGTACCATCACCACCATGGTGCGCACAGAGGGGCCGCGGAGTCTCTACAACGGGCTGGTGGCTGGACTGCAGCGGCAGATGAGCTTCGCTTCGGTCCGCATCGGCCTGTATGACTCTATGAAGCAGTTCTACACTCGAGGATCTGAAAGTGAGTGCTGTATGATACACTTATGGCTATGGTGTTTTGCAAAAGTATTCACCCCCCTTACAACCCTGGAAGTAATATGTCAGGAAAAATATCCCATAGTGAGTAATATATACTCCCATTGGTGAGTAACATAGTTTGCAAAATTACTGACAAAAAAATATTAGTCAGTGCATAAGTATACACCCCCTTCCATAGTGCGAAACTGGTAAATTAGTTCTGGTACAACCACCCATCATAAGTCACACAATTACTTAAATAGAGTCCATTTGTGTGCAAATAATGTCATGTGATCTCAATATAAATACACCTGTTCCTGTTCCAAAGAATCTTGAGATATGTTTCTCACACTACAAACCATGGAAAAGTTTAAGCGGTGGTTATGCAAAATACTGGACATTTTAAGACTTGACTTCACAACATCCTCTATATGCTTTCCCCAGATGCAGGCATTGTGAGTCGGTTACTAGCGGGCTGCACTACCGGGGCCATGGCTGTGGCGTTTGCGCAGCCCACAGATGTAGTAAAAGTACGCTTCCAGGCCCAAATGCGTCTAGCTGATGGAGCAAAGCGTTACAATGGCACCATGGACGCCTACAAGACCATCGCTCGTGATGAAGGCATCAAAGGCCTGTGGAAAGGTAAGGCTTCATGAACTTTCACCTACTGCCTAAAATTGGAGTCCGGTATCATAGCAATGTGATTGTGAAAGATAACTTTGTTCTAATTCGTTTCAGGTTGCATACCGAATATCACAAGAAACGCTATTGTGAACTGTGCTGAGCTGGTAACCTATGACATCATCAAAGAGCTTATATTAAAGTATAATCTCATGACGGGTAAATAACCTTGAGAAACATCATACAGATGTTTGAATTACTTAAGACAGGAGTTCCTAATTTTGGCATACGTTAATTTGTTGTCCACCCGCAGATAACTTGCCTTGCCACTTCACGGCTGCGTTCGGAGCTGGTTTCTGCACCACCATCGTAGCCTCTCCAGTGGACGTGGTGAAGACCCGCTTCATGAACTCCACTGCAGGCCTGTACAACAGTGCCATCAACTGTGCCCTCACCATGGTGACCAAGGAAGGCCCGGCTGCCTTTTACAAAGGGTGAGCAAAAAAAAAAAAATCCTCCCAGAATTTCAATGTGGTCTCAGACTCAGAAACATTATATGATATTAAATCACATGTATTTTTAGGACAGTCTTTCAGCTTTTTTTTCTATATTCAGAACCAAAGATCTCATGAAATTCTCCATTCTACATCTCATTCCTAGCAAAAATTAGAAGCTTATTACAGAGGAATTGATCAAAATCTTGATTACTGTTGGATTTATGTTAGATTGTATAGTCTCTTATATACAGACAATTTTTTTTTTTTTTTAACCAGATGATGGTATTTTAATTGGCAGAAACATTTATGTTACCAGTTCATGGTATTTTTCTTGATTAACCAATAAGGAAATGATTCTTGAACAAACAGCCCTGAAACAGTCTGTCTCTTGACAATTAAATGAACATTTTAAAAGTATGCTGTTTGCTTAATGATTTCCTTCATCATCTCCACCCAGGTTCATGCCCTCGTTCCTTCGCCTGGGATCCTGGAACATTGTGATGTTTGTTTCTTATGAACAAATAAAGAGAGCCATGACAAATGTGCAGCAATCCTGGGAAGCACCATTCTGAATGGTTCTTTTCAAGACGACAAAACAAAGACAGATATAAAAGACAACCTAATCTCCACCACGTCCTGTGAATTATATCACGATGAGCTAGACAATGTTTGCATCAAAATCCTGTATGATGGTGGGAGAAGACCCCTTCCAGTATGGTTTTATCTTGGAAGTGAACTGAGATGTAAAAGGCCAGAGGTTGTGACTACTGATCCTGGAAAAAGGGATGCTTTTTGTTATAGGACATTGCACTCTCTATACAAAAGTGCAGGAGATGATCCTGTGGACGAGGTCAAGTACAGTTTGGAACTATCAACACTTTCCAAGCAAGATAGCACATTTTCCCTATAGAGCTTGCATACTGTATCTTTTTGTCTTCTCTATAGAACTTGCACATATTTATGTCTTGTTTGAATATTTGTCTGCGTAGGTTTTCAGGAAAATGAAGTTTACTGAGATGTTTACAGAGCGCCACACATTTTGGGTCCATAGATAGTGGATTGTATGTAACTAGATGTATGTTACAGACAGATTTGCTCCACATAGAACAATTGTCATGATATTTTTATACAATGTGCATTCCTATTAATAAAATTGATCATGTAAATGTATTCATTCAATCAGTCTGTTTAATTAGATCATTAGTATAGAAGGTTGTGTAGTTGCATAAACATGCAAACCCAGTCAATACATCCTATATTTCAACATGATAACATTACTGTTTTAATGGGCTCATTTTACGTACTCGAAAATTTAAAAAACATAACCAAGCAAGAGGTAGAAGTGCATCGAGAAATGTTTATTATTGAACGTTTAGCTCGGGTTTCTGTAAATGTTCTCCCCGTAAACCCCTGGGTTTCCTCCAGGTTCTCCGGGTTCCTCCTACTTTCCAAAACCATGCCACTAGGTGGACTGGCTACTGGCTAACAGCATGGAGCTTTCATAGGACATCTCTATGTCAGTGTTCTGAACGCACCCCGTCCAGGGTGTACCCCAAGTCCCCTGGGATCGGCTCCAGGCTCCCCGCGTAGGATAAGCTGTATGGAAAATGGATGGATGGATTTGTCCAAGTATGGAACTCCTACAATTAAAGTCCACCTACTGCAAAAAGGTCAATCATTGACTAGATTTTCTTTAAATGTGCAAATAAATCCAAATTAATGGTAATCTGCCATACGGCAACAACGTGCAGTAGAGGGGTATTGTGGAAAATTAATTTAATTGCAGTAAATAGTTATGGAAATGCATTTGCTGAAGAAAAAATATATATATATTTATATATATATATATATATATATATATGTTTATATTTTATATATTATATATGTTTATATATATATAAACTGTAGGGTTAAAATATATAAAGTTAATTACTTATCCCACTGCTCTCCTATAACCAAAGACGGAAATAGGTGCAGCGAAGGTTAATGCGTGTTTTAATGTACGGTTTAAATATCTGACTCCATTTAATTGATTATCTGACTCCAATAGAATAATCTTCTAGTTAGTGCTAGAAGTGTTAGCACTCAGTGTTCTACTGATATTTACTCCTGAGCAGCTTCGAGCGAAGCTTTCATTAAAATGAGGTTCCTACATCAGAGACTTTCATGTAGCTTCTTTATTAAACCATTATGTTGTTAGCTCAGAGGTTTCTATCAATGTCCAAGCCTAGACCTTTCTTATCTTACTTGTCAGAGGTTCTGTTTAAACTTGCAAGTCTTAGCCTTTACTTTTGGCTTGTCAGAGGTTGACTTTAAACGTGTCTAACGTATTATACACTTTTAGTTTAAGAAGCTATTCTTAATAAGAATACCAAACATAGACACAGAGTATTTAGAAATGGAGTAACAAATGGATTTAATATGAGATCACAATTAAAAGATACATAAAATAGAGACAAGAGTAACTTACAGGATTACAGTCAGTGTCATGGACATAGGAGGCATGATGGAAAAGCATTTATGGCAAAAGGCCCTTCGGATGTTACAGGCCACCCTGATGTTATAAGCCTCTGATGTTATAAGCCTCCCTTTCTCTCTACCAAACAAATCCTCTTATACCCTTGACCCTCATTGAAATGTAAAGTGACCAGGACACCAAATGGAGATGAAACCATGTGTTTTAGGGCAGGGTTATCTCACTTTAAGGAGCTGTATGTTAATTAAGTTCCCGAGAATGAGTTGGTGCAAACCAGGGGGTGCCTGTGTGTGTGTGTGTGTGTGTGCGCGTGCGTGCGTGTGTGTGTGTGTGTGTGTGTTGTAGTAGATTTCTAAAATTGTGGCAGTAATGTGATTAAGGTTAAAATGATCAGGAATGTGTTTCAGAGACACCAGGTGAACTAAAACTGGTCATCTAAACTGTGTTTAATTACAGTATTCCTCAGGGCAGGTTTGGTATCATTTGTATCCATATATCATGGTGAACGATGTGGTGATATCATAAATATCATATAGTTTAGGAAATAACATTTACAATATATGTTGTAATAAGTGCTCTTCACACACACACACACACACACACACACACACACACACACACACACACACACACACACACACACACACACACACACACACACACACAGGCACCCCCTGGTTTGCACGAACTCATTCTCAGGAACTTAACTAACATACAGCTCCTTAAAGTGAGATAACCCTGCCCTAAAACACATTGGGGTCCACTCTGCCAAACAACACACTATCTCACCTCCATCTGACATCCTGGTCACTAGGCATTTCAAAGAGGCTCAGGGGTATAAAAGGATATGCTTGGAAAAGAACCGCTCTCTTTCGCTCTTTGACCATTCTGCTTCCGAGGTTCACGACACTGTCTGTAATCCTGTAAGCTACTCTTGTCTCTATTTTATGTATCTTTCAATTGTGTTCTCATATTAAATACATTTGTTATCTTACTTCTAAATACTCTGTGCCTATGCTTGATATTTTTGTTATGAATAACTTCTTAAACTAAAAGTATAATACGTTAGACACGTTTAAGGTCAACCTCTGACAAGCTAAAGGTAAAGGCTAATACCTGCAAGTTTAAACAAAACCTCTGACAAGTAAGATAAGGCCTAGGCTTGGACGTTGATAGAAACCTCTGAGCTAACAAAATAATGGTTTAATAAAGAAGCTACATGAAAGTCTCTGACGTAGGAACGTCATTTTAATGAAAGCTTCGCTCGAAGCTGCTCAGGAGTAAATATCAGTAGAACACTGAGTGCTAACACTTCTAGCACTAACTAGAAGATTATTCTATTGGAGTCAGATAATCAATTAAATGGAGTCAGATATTTAAACCGTACATTAAAACACGCATTAACCTTCGCTGCACCTATTTCCGTCGTTGGTTATAGGAGAGCAGTGGGATAAGTAATTAACTTTATATATTTTAGCCCTACAGTTTGTGTGTGTGGAAAGAGCACTTATTACAACATATATTGTAAATGTTATTTCCTAAACTATATGATATTTATGATATCACCACATCGTTCACCATGATATATGGATACAAATGACACCAAACCTGCCCTGAGGAATACTGTAATTAAACACAGTTTAGATGACCAGTTTTAGTTCACCTGGTGTCTCTGAAACACATTCCTGATCATTTTAACCTTAATCACATTACTGCCACAATTTTAGAAATCTACTACAATATATACTGTATAATAGTGAGATAAGTAAGTTGTTTAAATGACTTTTGGTTCTGTGTTCAGTATATTTTGCCTTTATCTGTGGACAACAGGAAATGTGGTCATTAGCCGAAAGAAATGTGAAAATTACAGCTTTGCTCAGTTTTATCAGTTTCTTCAGACAGTTATTGAGGTTTATTAAAGTCTTCAACTGCAGTGAAAGTGATCTGACTCGCTAACAGGAACAGAGCCGATGTAAAATGCAGACTCATAAGTGACTCGTAAGAGTGTATCGTCCACATCCCATTTCAACGTGAATATTAAACGTTACTTTCAGCAAGCACACTAAGTTCCTTTGTGACGTGTATGGTTTGTTTCCGTTTTTTCTTCAGTTTTCTCTTATTTAGTCACACCAATGTGCATCTGCTAGCTCAGTCTCTATTGCGTGAGATTAAAAACAAACTAACACTACCACGAGAATGTAAAGCCAGCTACCACATCCTCTCACACTGCCGCTCATGTATAGAAAAGTCGGCTACTCAAACCCAAAACGAAAACAGCATGTTAAATGCCATTTTTGTAACATTCCTATATATATATATATATATATATATATATTACAAGTTTAATCCACTAATCCAAAATTGCTTCAGATTCAATCATACATATGCCACTATACAGCTAATAAATGAATGTAATGTGTTATAAGAAGGTCATACGGTTTCCCCAGGAGGAAATGATAAAGGGAAGTTGCAGAGGAGAAGTCAACGCTCAAGAGCGTTAGCAGTGTAGATCTAGTCGAGGTTTTAATAAGTCGCGGTGAGGAGCGCTGTAAATTAGACAAGTGAACACTTGGATTTTGCAGCCTGAACACCATCATGTTAATGCACAACACTGACGTGCTGAACTTAAAGTAACACCTGGACACCACCTGAAACTAATAAACCCTCTAAACTAATCCCATATGTGCTTCAGTCTTGTCTTCTCACTGTGACTCAGCAGTTCAGTCTCTATATTCGTAATATATTCTGAGCAAAACTGAAAAAAACACTTGTGTATGTACTGGTACAGCAGATGATATAACTTCAGATATATCATCATGTCATATTTGCCAAGGGCAATGTTAGTAATCACAAAGACTTGGTGGTGATGGCACCTCCCCTTCTTCATTACTTTTTGTTCTCTGGGGACACAATGTTCCTCTGTTCTCTGTCCAGCAGAAATAAGATGTGCCTGATCACTATTTTTGAACTTTGTGTGAAATAACACAGGTTGAATTTCTTCAGTCTTTGTTGTCATGAAATAACTTACCTTTATCCCACTGTATGTGTATTTGAGAGGTTGACTATTGACAATACCTTGCCGACATTCGGTACATACTTTATAGTTTAAATCAATGCAACTTTAAACTCAACTACAATTTTTTATTTTCGTTTTTTTTTTTTTTTCTCTCTCTCTCGATATGTAATAATGTATTTGTCTTGCTTTGTTCTTCTGTTCTCTATCTACACAATACGCCCAAAAGTTTGTGGACACCTGACCATCACACCCATGTGGGCCTTCACCAAACTGAAGCACACAATTGTATAGGTTGTCTTTATATGCAGTAGCATTAAAATGATCCTTCACTGGAACTAAGAGGGCCAAACCTGTTCCAGCATGACAGTGCGCCTGTGCACAAATCCACGAAGACATGATTTGCCGAGGTTGGAGAGGCATTATACACAATACGGCCAAAAAGTTTGTGGACACCTGACCATCATACCCATATGTGCTTATTGAACATGCCATTCCAAAGCTGGTCACTCCTTTTACTGCTGTAACCACTTCCACTAGATTTTGGAACGTGGATATGGGAATTTTTGCCCATTCAGCCACGAGAGCATTAGTGAGGTCAGTCACTGATGTCAGGCAGGGAGGCCTGGGGTGCAGTCTGTGCTCCAGTTCATCCCAAAAGGTGCTCACTTTGTGCACAGGTGCATTGTCATGCTGGAACAGGTTTGGGCCTCTTACTTCCAGTGAAGGGAAACTGTAACTCTACCGTGCAAAAAACATTCTATACAACTGTGTGCTTTCAACTTTTGTAGCAACAGTTTGGGCCTACATATGGGTGTGTAGGGCTAAAATATATAAAGTTAATTACTTATCCCACTGCTCTCCTATAACCAACGACGGAAATAGGTGCAGCGAAGGTTAATGCGTGTTTTAATGTACGGTTTAAATATCTGACTCCATTTAATTGGTTATCTGACTCCAATAGAATAATCTTCTAGTTAGTGCTAGAAGTGTTAGCACTCAGTGTTCTACTGATATTTACTCCTGAGCAGCTTCGAGCGAAGCTTTCATTAAAATGACGTTCCTACGTCAGAGACTTTCATGTAGCTTCTTTATTAAACCATTATGTTGTTAGCTCAGAGGTTTCTATCAACGTGCAAGCCTAGACCTTTCTTATCTTACTTGTCAGAGTTTCTTTTAGTTTAAGAAGCTATTCTTAATAAGAATACCAAACATAGACACAGAGTATTTAGAAATGGAGTAACAAATGGATTTAATATGAGATCACAATTAAAAGATACATAAAATAGAGACAAAGGTAACTTACAGGATTACAGTCAGTGTCATGGACATAGGAGGCATGATGGAAAAGCATTTATGGCAAAAGGCCCTTCAGATGTTATAAGCCTCCCTGATGTTATAAGCTTTTCTTTTTTTTTTTCTCTACCAAGCAAATCCTCTTATACCCTTGACCCTCATTGAAATGTAAAGTGACCAGGACACCAAATGGAGATGAAACCATGTGTTTTAGGGCAGGGTTATCTCACTTTAAAGAACTGTATGTTAATTAAGTTCCTGAGAATGAGTTGGTGCAAACCAGGGGGTGTCAGCATGTCTGTGTGTGTGTGTGTGTGTGTGTGTGTGTGTGTGTGTGTGTGTGTGTGTGTGTGTAAAGAGCACATATTGTAACATATATTGTAAATGTTATTTCCTAAACTATATGATATTTATGATATCACCACATCGTTCACCATGATATATGGATACAAATGATACCAAACATGCCCTGAGGAATACTGTAATTAAACACAGTTTAGATGACCAGTTTTAGTTCACCTGGTGTCTCTGAAACACATTCCTGATCATTTTAACCTTAATCACATTACTGCCACAATTTTAGAAATCTACTATAGGTGTGATGGTCAGGTATCCACATACTTTTGGCCATATAGTGTCTTTGTATTCAGGGTATGGAAGGCTACCTTGCTGACATATTGAGTTTATTATGTTAGCTTATTTTTTATTTTTCAATTGTTATTAGTGATTAATCGATGCAGCTTTAAACCCAACAATGAAATGTGGATGAATCAATTCAATTGAAATGTTATTTATCATTTTTAATCATTTTTTTTTAGGCTAAGTTTGTATGAATGTTGGTATTTTTTTAAAAGAAAAGTTTACCTGGAAATGTGTCCAAAGTGCGCATGCGAGCTATAGGAACAACATACTGTGGGTGATGACGTCATGCACGGAAGTGGGAGGGAGGGGGAGGGGGGTATAAAGCCAGCTGCTTCCTTTGTGCCGTGTTTACACGCTACTGTTTGTGTAAGCTGTGGGCGCTGAGGTGTAGCTGTGTGTCGGTTTGACGCCCAGAAACTCGTTTTCTTTGTTACACGTTACTTTATTTCGTGTCCTGTTCACGGTAAGTCTTATTACTAAGTGTTCTGTATGGTGGACAACTTCTACACTCACATATTTAACAAACTGTAAGGAAAGTTTTACCGGCAGACCGTCGAGCTAACCGGCGTTTTGTTTGTTTCTTTCAGGAGTATGTTTTTTAAGTGTCCGTTTTCTGAGCTGTTTTCTATGGAAGAACAAGGCAACCAGATTATAGTTGAAAGTAATTTCAACCAGAGGGACGCTTTTAGAGAAGCTTGACTTTGTCTGGCTTCATTGCCCGGGGTCTCTTGAGTGAAGGTAATCATTTTACTTACTTATCCCCCCCCCCCATCCCCCCCCCCCAGCAACGGCACACGTTACATGTAACCAACACTTCCTTCTGTAGTGCTTTCAAATCCTTTTCAGGAATAATATCACTGACGCCTTCACTTCCTATTTTTTTTGTTTAATCAGTAATCCACTGACGACAGCATTTTTTTTTTTTTAACTTGATGATAAACAAATTAACAGGGGGAGGAGCTACAGAAGCTGCAATAGCACTTATGTAAACTTGTTCAGGGTGAGGTTGCTGATAAAAAAAAAAGTCTTAGGTCACTGCACTGCCCCACCAAAGTTTAGGTTCTCAAGGGGCTGAATGTTCCTCCTAGTGTTGTCTGGCAGAGAAGAGACCAGTAGTTATCTGATTAGAGTGCCTCCTGCCCCCACTCGTTCTTTAACTGAACAGGCTAACATGTAGCAGGTACAAACTTTTGCAAACATTTTATCTTCAGCCGTCCTAAAATAAAAATGCATTTTGAGGACTGAAGTTCTTTTTGGGGGCTGGATGTTCCACTAGCATGTCTGGCAGAGAAGGGACTAATTATCTCATTAGGATGCCCACCATCCACAATCATCTAGAAATAAACTTGAAAGGGGATTTAACTTCATACATTACAAGCTCGAAATTTAAGTAATAAAATAAACCTGAGTGCACACCAACATCAGAGACCAGTGTTGGTCACCGAACTTGAAAAGGAGCTCCCTTATCCTTAATCTTTTTTTTTTCTTCTTTCCAGATCTGGGTGGAGTTCACCTATCTTGTTTTCACATCATTGGTCTTCAAGATCCTTTTCCACCTACAAATTCCAACAAGTTAAAAAAAATTTTTAAAAAAATGGTTGGCTTCGGACCTGCAGATGTGCCCCCAACGGCTGCTGTGAAGTTTATCGGCGCTGGAACCGCGGCGTGCATTGCTGACCTGTTCACCTTTCCTCTGGACACGGCCAAAGTTAGGCTCCAGGTAAGGGTCTATAAAATGACACTTTCCCGGTAGCAAAAATGAAAGGTGTTGTATTGCATAAATGGAGTTTCCCTGAGGAACATCAGTTAATCTTTCTTCCCTCCAAGCAGCAGGACCAGCTTTTATGCCTGAATGACTTTAATATTGATCTTTGAAAACTTTAAAAGTCACACACTGACATTGGCTTTCTCCTATCTTTATTTTTTCTTTTACTTCCAATGTTCTTCCTTGAACGGGTCATGTAAGCTGAACCAGGAGTTGATGCTTAAGCCCTAGGACCTGTGCAGATCCTGGATTGACGTCATGGACATCATGTGACTGGAGACTGTCCCTTCTTCCAAGTGGCCCTTCCTGGTGTCTGTAAAGTATTTCTATGCCCCTTTTTGTTCTGTACAGATCCAAGGGGAGTCTGGTGGTACTGCAAACGCGAGTTCTGCCCAGGTGAAGTACCGTGGTGTGTTTGGCACCATCACCACCATGGTGCGTACAGAGGGGCCATGTAGTCTCTACAATGGGCTGGTGGCTGGACTGCAGCGCCAGATGAGCTTCGCTTCTGTCCGCATCGGCCTGTATGACTCGGTTAAGCAGTTTTACACCAAAGGATCTGACCGTAAGTTCACGAATAAATGCGATTGGGGCAGTTTTTTTTTGCGAGTTCAAATCTGCTGAACTTGGGAGTTTCCCAGGAATACAATGTACTCGATGTGAAACATCCCCTTTTCCTAGATGTGGGGATTGGCAGTCGCCTGCTGGCAGGCTGCACCACTGGTGCAATGGCAGTTGCTGTGGCTCAACCTACAGATGTGGTGAAGGTGCGTTTTCAGGCTCAGGTTAGCGCTGGAGCCACTACCAAACGCTACCATGGCACTATGAACGCCTACCGAACCATTGCCAAGGAGGAGGGGTTTCGTGGACTGTGGAAGGGTAAGTCTGGTGCTTACAACATCTATGGCATGTTAGCAGCTTATCAAGTCTGCTACAAAAAATGTTTCTGATGTACATTTCAGGAACTGGCCCAAACATCACCCGCAATGCCATTGTGAATTGTACTGAACTGGTGACTTACGACCTCATCAAGGATGCTCTTTTGCGAAATAAACTGATGACTGGTATGCCAGTGCTGAATAATACAAATCTTGGAAACTATTAATACTGTGCCAGAAAAATAACCATTATCATTTCTCACAGATGACCTTCCATGCCACTTCACATCTGCATTTGGTGCTGGTTTCTGCACCACAGTGATTGCTTCCCCAGTCGATGTTGTGAAAACAAGATACATGAACTCTGCCCCTGGCCAGTACAGCAATGCCCTGAACTGTGCTCTAGCCATGATGACCAAGGAGGGGCCTGTGGCCTTCTATAAGGGGTAAGATGAGTTCCATTTAATGCTTTTATTTTTCATTGGAATTGCATGTGGGAGTTTTCTTCAAATCTCCTCTCCATCTACAGATTTATGCCTTCGTTCTTGAGGCTGGGCTCCTGGAACGTAGTGATGTTCGTCACCTATGAACAGCTGAAACGTGCTATGATGGTGGCTCACCATAATTGGTCTACTCCTCATTAGGTCACCAAGGGTTATGTGCTGATGTACCCTTTTAGGTTTAACTATTTATCTACTACCTCCCAGAAAACCACCAAGTTTTCTATTTGCATTCATTCAAGTATATCCTGGGATTAGAAAGCTGATCTTGATTCTTTCCCTTGTACTGTTTTTTAGATTTTTTTTTTTAAACCATGCTAATAAAGCTTCTAAAATATAGCAGTGTTTTTATTTCTCAAACAGAACTGTTTTTTTTTTTTTTTTTGTGCACACATCTGAAATAAGACTTGAGAATGGAGAAGTACATGACTATAAATCTTTTGGTTTCATGGAAGTGAATCACATGAAGAGGGCTTGCTTAATAAGCAGTTTCTTCTCAGCAGAGAGCTTCTGTGGGAACAGCGTATTAAACCGGATGGTCAGATCTCCACGTGCAGCTGGGTTACTGGATAAAGGCATTCCCTCTCCTGTCACCTGCTTGCTGTACTGTGGGCTATATGGAACAGGGGTTATTTTAAAAAGCTTTGTTGATCCATTTCTGGTGCGCTTAAGTTCTTACTATGAAGTTGCTGATAACGGCTAAAATATTTTTCAGATAACCAACTTGGGTACAAGGTTTTGATTTTAAAATTGATAATTTGCCATATTTAAAATGCCATGTGTATACAACTACTGTTAAGCTGAAACTTAACAAAGGTCTTCACAATATGCAGCTAAAATATAAACATGATGTGTGTCATGACGTAACTGAATAAATAAAAATGGAAAATGTTAAGCAATTATTTAATTTTAGATGAGCTCAACAATGTCATTGTTTCTAGTTATTCAAGAAAACCATGATCGTAATTGTTTATGCAGCTTTAATGTTTACTTGTATACAATGTAGTCCTCAAAAACAATTTATTAATCTAGTCTGGCATCTAAGGTGATGGAAGGATTGGTAGGAGGAGTGAAATGGCTTACACTTTTATTTATTTTTTTTCCACTGCTAATACTCATTTAATTCTAAAAACATCCTATCTAAGCACAATGTGTGCATGAGAGATAACTGAAATAACTGCCATACTCACCATACGATGTCATTGACAGGAATGTTGAGAAGTCTGCCATCTAGTGTCTCCACCTCCACCGAAAACCCGGTCAATGCCTGTGAAGTGCAAAGACCATCACTTCATTCACTCAAACCAGATGGTGGTGATGATTAAGATCCTGCAAAGATCCTGATTAGCCTCACCTTCTCCAGTGATATGCTTTCTGTGTAAATCAAGTCGTTATTTTGACGGGCAAACCGGGGGTGGGGCTTTTGACGAACTATGAAAATGATGTCTGCTGGGATGCTGTTTGGCCCCTGAGGAGAAAACGGTACAGCGTCTGTCAGCACTTGCTAAATAGATCTGTAAGAGTAAATATTATGTTTTACAGCTACAGCCACAGTGCTGTTAAATTCTCAAACATGATTTGGTCAGAAGGTGTTGGTTTTTATAGCGGCAGCTCCGAGCGTAACGCCGGCTGCAATTAAAATCCACGGGTTTATATGAAAACATTGCGGTTAATATATTAACAGCTCATTCACAGGGACTTGTATGACGGACGACCTACATGACCTAAAGTTTATAATAAACAGGTAAAAAATGTGTTACTGTTGATTTGGTGAAAGCTTTCTGCAAGGAGACGTTTATTTAACATTCGTGGAAGGAGTCTCCAGTGTGAGTGCTTTGTAAAAGTCAGCAAGTTTTCCGTCATGGGAAAGACAGAGGACTTTCCAGTTTCTCCGTGACGTGAAAAGCTGTGTTTTTGTTCGGGTTTATAATCTCCAAGAGAGAGAGAAATAAAGGGAGAGGCTGGTGAGTGAAGTACTGTTTATAGCTGCTATAACATAAGTGATAACAGGAACTCCTCCACAACTTGTTCTACAATGTAGGATTATTTTCTTATAACAGGCACCCTGTCACGTTGTGTTTTATTCCTTATGTCATCAGAATTCCTTATGGATCAGAAAAAACGCACAAAGCAGCATCTTGTCAAAGTAACACCTGATCACCCTCTTTAGGGAATGTAATCCGTGTCCCTTCCTTCCAGCCTGGTTTCACCGTGATGCTTAAAATCTTGTCTTTGATGCTGGACGTCTGACCGTCTTCATTCATCACCTAAATGAACATTCTACTATTAATGTTACAAGAAAAGACCACATACCTCGGTGTGTGTCTGGGAGAATTGTAATAATAAACACACTACTCATCTGGGAAGAAGTTGCCTAATAACAGTACAATGTCTGAACATCTTACACGTCGGGATATCTTTATCTTTTTGGTGCATCCGTGGAAAAGGTCCTCTAAGGCTAAATGCAGGTCACGCTCAATAGGTGGATCCTGCTTTTTCACCTCTCGCCCACGGAGGCCTCCAAAACCGAGGTCCACGTCTGTGGTGTGAAAATCTGAGGAGACAACGACAACGTCACTCGACCTTGGTCTTAAACCTCACAAACTCGCAACGATAAGACTGAGTCGGCCCACAGTGCCCCGTTCCTGAACGTCGAAGCGGTACGAACGTGACGTGATGATTGACAGCGAATCCTGAAATATATCACTTAGATTTTTAATCCAAAATCATCTGTGTAGGTTCCTACGAAGGTGTTGGAAACAGAGAAATGTTGATGGAGTATCGTCATATCAGTTTATTTCTTTTTACCACATATCACCTCTAAGGTAAAATCTTATTTATGGTAACATGGCTCATGGCAAGAAACAAGCTGAAATTTGGAAAATAAACTGATTTTAGAACAGAGATGTGTGTGTGTGTGTGTGTGTGTGCAGGTGGGAATAGAAATAAGGTCATATGGTAACATTACATCAACGATTCCCATTTACAAACAAAGCCTATTAACCCTTTCTTTTCCTAGAAACATCCTTCTTTAACAGTCCTGATTATTAAAGAAGTCTGTGCTGGTCACTTATAGATTATAAGTTAAAGACACACTTTATGGCCCTTTGACTGCACCCAGAATGCCACTGTGACAGAAACCGAGCTTAAACCGGTCTAGTGAGCAGAAATCCTATCTTACCAGCGAATGGATTATCTCCACCAAAGAACTGTCGGAAGGTTTTCTCAGGGTTTCCATGGTAGGTGTATCCCGATGACCACGCGCCGCTCACCGCCGACTCTGGAGGTATTCCACCTTTAAGGCCTTCCTCTCCAAACTTATCATACGTGGCCTTTTTCCGAGCTGCGGGGTCACACTACTGATCAACTCTTACGGAGAAATGTAGGTTAACATAACATTTCCATAACATAACATTTTAAACAACAGGACCCGTACAGGCAGCCAGAACAGGACCCGTACAGGCAGCCAGAACAGGACCCGTACAGGCAGCCAGAACAGGACCCGTACAGGCAGCCAGAACAGGACCCTTACAGGCAGCCAGAACAGGACCCTTACAGACAGCCAGAACAGGACCCGTACAGGCAGTCAGAACAGGACCCTTACAGGCAGCCAGAACAGGACCCTTACAGGCAGCCAGAACAGGACCCTTACAGGCAGCCAGAACAGGACCCGTACAGGCAGCCAGAACAGGACCCTTACAGGCAGCCAGAACAGGACCCGTACAGGCAGCCAGAACAGGACCCGTACAGGCAGCCAGAACAGGACCCTTACAGGCAGCCAGAACAGGACCCGTACAGGCAGCCAGAACAGGACCCGTACAGGCAGCCAGAACAGGACCCTTACAGGCAGCCAGAACAGGACCCTTACAGGCAGTCAGAACAGGACCCGTACAGGCAGCCAGAACAGGACCCTTACAGGCAGCCAGAACAGGACCCGTACAGACAGCCAGAACAGGACCCGTACAGGCAGCCAGAACAGGACCCGTACAGGCAGCCAGAACAGGACCCGTACAGAAAAGTCCCACAAACATCACGTGTGAAATTGACACTTTTCCACAAGTTGTGGACTTTTGACACGTGATGTATTTTCACGTGTGATTTTTATTCCTATGTAAGATTTACATATATGGAATTATTGTAACCAGCAGATGAAAAATGTGAACATGTATATGATTTTGTTTCTGTAAGGATGAGCAAACACAGATTCCATTAATTCTCCTATCAACCTCTACTGATAGAGAACAGCAGTTCATTATGTTTTATCAGTGTTAAATGAAATAATTTTGTAATAATTTTTTGTAACAATTTTATTTTATTTTATTTTACATTATATTGTTCACTTACGGTCACTCAGAACATCATAAGCTTCAGCAAGTCGGTTGAATTTCTCATAAGCACCCGGCTGGCTGTTGTTTTGAGGATGATATTTCAGTGCTAGTCGACGATACCTGATATTTATTTAAAAATAAAAAGTTACATTACTTGAAACAACACTATTAAGCGCTCTTATCTTTTTTTTTTCTTTTCTTTTTTGCTTCCTCGTTGTCTATTAACGGTGAAACAGTACAGAACAAGCACAGGGAGCAGTTTTATTTCCAATTCTATTACTTAACTAGCTTTAGCAACACTGTTAGCTTACAGTAGACCACTCTATGCCGAATCCCAAAATGGCTCCCTTTTGGATAAATAGTGCACTACGTAGGGTGTAAAAGTCATTATCTCTTTAACTATGAAGTGCACTTATACACAGCCCAATAAGCCGAATGTTTGGGGTTATTGATTTAAACAAAACAAACAGACAAACAAACAAAAAAAAAAAGCAAAAAATATTTCTTACGACTGTTTAATGTCCGCGTCAGTTGCATTTCGGTTAATTTCCAATATAGTGTAATAGTCTTTCCCCATTTCTAATTTAATTAGAAGAGAAATTTTGTACACGTTTCTGGATGTTTCGTATTCACCGAGGGGCTGGAGTTAGTGGCGGTTGCTAGGCAACGTTGCTACGGCGACCTCGCTTTAAGCTTACTGGGTAATGTAGTTTATTGGTAAATACACTGATTAGACGCCATTTTGGAAAGTAAAGTACGTGAGGTGGATACAGGTAACAGCCGGTAACAGAGCAAGGGGAGAAAAATAAATATTACAGTCCACGTGTGTAAGAATAATTGTCCATTCTCGTGCACACGTTTGACTAAAAGACGATAAAATATATAAATCTAAGCCAAGAAATATTTCCTGAAGTGTGAGATGATGATGATAATCAAGTTCTAAGTAACTGTGACGGTGCCAAAACAAATGACTAACTGCATCTTCAGGTTCCAACTGAATTCATGTTTTGTTTAAGGTTTTGTTTTGTTTGTTTGTTTTTTAGATTTCTTGAAAATGTTTAAATGCCACTTCTTTGACTTGATTAGCGATTTTATTGTCTTGTATAAAGTATTCACACCCCTCGAACCGTTCCACGTTTTGCAGTGCTGGAACCTTGAACTGAAACGGACTAAATAAACCCACTCCGATTGATCAGCCTCTCTCCATGTTAGTAATACGTTTATTAGGAGTATTTGAAATAAGCTAAGATGCTAATTGAACTTGATGCTAAGAAGGAACTTCTGCTTCAACCCTACATTCGATGAATCAGAAAAGTTAGATAGAAAAAGAAAAAAAGAAAATAAAATAAATCCAGTACAGTATAGATCCTCTCACACGTTTATTAACACACACATTATAACAAATCACATCTTCAGATCCAAATGCATTTTTAACTCATTTGTGCTAGAAGTCCTTCGAGTTCTGGTCTGGCCTTAAACCGGGCTTTGTATTCTGCCTCAGTGTGCTGAAGAAGAAAGAAAGAAAGAAAACCATTAAGTTTCAGTGGCATTGAACATTAAAACACACTAAAGCAGTTAAGACACATCCTTGAGAGACAGATTCAGGGTAAAATCAGTGACTTTACACCTTCTAATACGCACGCAATGTTCCTTGTACATAACATTGTGTTCATTTGATCAGAATACTGTACTGAATACTGAAAAATAATAATAAATCAGCCTGTTGTGTTCACCTCGTTTATGGAGAGCTGAACTCCCTCTGGTTGGTTTTTTAAAAGGACCTCCATTAATACAGAAACCAGCGTTGCCTTCGTTTGGCTTATCTGAAAACAACGAAAGCAAGAACTTCATTTGACAGGCGCACGTTACTGCAGATGATACTTCACTGACTGCATAAACATCACTAAAAAGCTTTTACTCTGAACTGAGGATGCCAAGTTTGTATCAATGAAGATGAATATGTGGAAAAAAGAGCGATAGAACACCACTATATATATATATATATAGATTTGTACTAAAGCCCTGTTATCAAATCTGATCGGTCATTAGGTGTTGATTAATTTTCCATAACAGCAGACTGATCTTCTAATTTGTTATCGTTTCCACTGCAGCAGCCGATTCCACGGGACTTGAACGGTGGACGCATCATATACTGTAATCTAAGACCTAATAATAAACAGATTAATAAACTATGTTGTTTATGAGATGTTTACTCGTGGAAGGAGTCTCCAGTGTCAGCACTTTGTAACAGTTCAACAGTTTGCCGTTCATCATTAAAAATAAGAATTGTACTCATTTCAAAATAAAACACTTCGGGACGAAAATAATCAACTTTGATGTGATAACGGTGACTCCACTTGGCTTCGAACCGTACCACACCACCCTATCGTTGATTACTTTCCCATAACGGCATGGAACATAGCTGAACATGGCTGCATTGGACACTTTTACGCTGTTCGGACAGTTAAACGCATCGGCACTCCGACCCTGACCGATATAAAGCGCTTACTGAAGACGAATGAACGAATAAATGGACACCAAACGTGAAATCTTTCCATAACAGTGCTGCTTTGGCGCTCAGCTCTTTCCACACACACGCTGAAACACAGCCACCGTCTCGGCTTGTTCTAGTCTTTTCTCCAGGATTTTCACATGCCAGTACTTCATAGAAAAACAGACTTCCTTTTGCTGACTGGAAATCTAATGCGAGTCAAGGACAGAGTTTTGACTCTGTTTACCTGAACGACCCGCTCGTGAGTTTTGAGTAGGACGTCGACGTACATCTTGGTGCCCTGCTCAGGCATGACCATGACTTCTGTGCTCTTAGTAGGCAGGGCGTAGCTTGGGGAAAAAAAAAAAAAAAAGACAAGCAAAGTGGTTATCTCTCAGCAAGGGACTTTTTTTGTTAATGTCCTGGGCCAAACCCTCTTAGAGTTCTGAGCATTAAGGCAGAATGTTTGAAAAACTGAAACATTGAAAAAAAAGTTTGCTTGGAATTGAAATCTTACCTGTCATCCACTTTGATATCAAGCCGGTTACAGAGTTTATGGACGTACTGAGCGTAATGTTCCACCAGGGTCATGTCATAGCCGGAGACGGTCACGTTCAGCACGCCGTACTCGGTGTCTGTCACCGCCTTGATCTCCTTCATCTGCACTTTTTCCTTCTTCTTCTTTTGCTGTAGAAACAGTTTTAAAGCTTCACTACTGCACAACGTATTCAAACTAGACAGTAACAGTACTGTGTAATATTCAGCGCTGCCAAACCACACTTCTCATCATTGTGCTCTTTCAATAATGAAAACTATTTATTTATTTATTTTTTTAGCAATATACAGACTCATGCATTAGACGCTGGGATCACTTAAGGCTCACCGTCTCCTTCGGAAGTAGATACTTATATCGACCAATCCCATGTGTGGGCATGGATCTGTACTGTCTGTCAGGCACAGAGACACCTACGAATAAACAACAGACGTCCTCAATGTGTCAGTGTGATTATCACAAGCGATTCAGGAAAAGTTTTTTCCACACATGGATGTAGACAGATTACCTAGTGACACTGGTTGCTTTAATACAGGTGAGCTGGAATGAGGAGAAAAAAAAAAAGATAACATCCTTTAAAACAAACTTTACCAATCAGTAGTCATTTAATTCAACTAATGAAAGATAGAAGACCAACCGGATGAGCGATACAGCCTGGACCAAGGCCCGGGTGTTCTGCATGAGCAAAACCTGCATGAGGAAATGGGAAAAGAATTATTTTAAATTATTATTATTATTATTATTATTATTAATTATGCTGGATGTGTTTAAACTAAGAGTGCAGTGTTTTGCTGGGATATGCTTTCATGTATACTAAACGTGTACAACATTAATTAATATTATTCAGTAATTAATTTATTATATTATATTATATTACTCAACCATATATTCATATCCACATACTACCACTACTACTAATAATAATAATATTAGTAAAAGCTTTTCTATATAAAATTTATTTTTTTATTATTATCCACCCTTGAAAATTCCAAACAGCTCCTTTAATCCCTTTCTCCAAGTGCACTACATAGTGTCTAAAATACATACCTTATCCACCCTATGTAGTGCACTATATATAATATAAAGGTCGTATTTAGGATTCCGACTTAACAAGCAGCCACATGAGCACAGGGATGACCTTTAGGATTCACAAAAATAACAATTAGTGCGTTATTATTACAGGAGAAACACTCTACCTTTCCGGTTAAAGTATTCATCCCTTCAGTTATCAGGATTAAATCCCGGTTA
The DNA here is from genome assembly GCA_023630585.1 of Cranoglanis bouderius. Lineage (NCBI taxonomy): Eukaryota > Metazoa > Chordata > Actinopteri > Siluriformes > Cranoglanididae > Cranoglanis > Cranoglanis bouderius. Next base: position 19,830,419 of record CM042553.1, read on the forward strand.
GACTGTAAATAAAACCAATTAATCCGTAAATGTAAGACTTTAATTTAAATCTGCCGTCAGCATTTCCGCTCTCTGTTTCTTCCTCGTGTTTTATGAGGTGTTCGCTGCAGAAGCGTCGGCGCCCATCAGCGCCCATCGGCGCCCTCCGGCGGTGTGGCGAAGAAACTACAAGCCGAAGTTTCACTATAAATCTGCATTATACGAAAGGAAGCAAGATACGCAGATCAAACCCAAAGTAGATATTCTAGCGTTCATTAAGTAATATTTCTCCAGAAGAAAACATTTCTTTTTTAGTATTATATTTTTTAATTATATGCATTTAGACACACTTTGTCATTTTCCTCATCTTATGTGTACTAGCGCTGTAGACATTTCCCATTAAATATAATATCTGATATAATATAGACTGTAATATAGATGGAAGAAGATTACACATCATTTATATTTGCACAGAAATATATTTTTGTTGTTGACATTATCTGACTTGTATTATTATTGTTGTTATTATTGTTGTTGTTGTTGTTGTTATTTAGTATAAACCAATATGATAAAGCAAATGATGTTTTTATGTTTAGAAGAAGTGTATTTGTAGGAAGTTACTCAGTTCGCTTTAAGTTATTTTAGTTCAATTTTGTTATTTTATTTTATTGTTTAAAGAAATTCCGCGTAATTCATTCATAATTCAGCTCTATTACGGCAGCCAGACAAAAAATAACAAGTTATACAGAAATAACGGGGGAATTTATACATTTTTTAAACCTTTAAACACGTTGTAAGTCTTGTTTGTTTGTTTGTTTGTTTGTTTGTTTGTTTGTTTGTTTTGCATACTTATTTTTACTTTCTTTGCTTAGTGGCTTAAAGGATGTAACAAAGTCCAAAACAAACATTTGCTGTATTATCATCTTGTCTTGTGTGCTGGTTTATGTGCTTGTTTGTGTAGTCATTATGTGGGATGTGTGTTTTATATGTAATGTATATACACTGTGTATAATCGGAAGTGACTCGTGTGGGTCATTATTATTATTATTATTATTATTATTATTATTATTATTATTATTATTATTATTATTATTAGTCACTCCCTAGGTTTCAACCAGATGACGCTGGCGTTTTAAACGGCGATGACGTCAGCGGAGCGTGACGTGGCGCTTCACCGTGACAACCAAACCTCACTTCGCCCTACATCCCGCCTCCTTCTCGCTTAACACTCTACATTTACTTCAATTTAGCCGAATTAGTGTGCTCTCGTTTTGTTTGTTTGTTTATTTACTTCTTTATTAAAAAAAACACGACTTATATGATTTATAAAATACGTGTTTTTTTTAAGAAGTATCAAGTTATGTGTATGCTTCAATATATGAGTCACTAAACAGATACGTCTCTGAAACGTCAATAAACAAATCATAATTTGTCTGTGGCTAAATCACAAAACACGTATTACTCCATATGTAAGTGCACCTCACATATATATATATATATATATATATATATATATATATATGGTACGAAATAAATTCGAGTGCACTACATTTTCACTAAAGCGCTATTTGGGTTTCAGCCTGTGAGCGAGCTGTCAATCAGGACTAAAACTATCACGTTCGGTTGACGAGTTTCCGTTAACTCCTCCTTTAATGCCCAGTCCGAGCGATGGAGTCGGAGTCAGACATCTCAGAGTGATCTCAAACTTCACTCGGACTTCAACAGAATTTAAGAATATTTATATGTACATATTTATATTTTTTAACATTACGGACTATTTGAATCAACGACAGCTAGCGAGTTAGCAAACCGGAAATCAGACGAGGATTAAAAACTAGCACCCTTATCGCAGTCTGTAATATCTCCCACCGAGCCGTCATGTCTACTGCAGGGGACTTTGGGAACCCGCTAAGAAAATTTAAACTGGTGTTTCTTGGGGAGCAAAGTGGTAAGTATTTATTTATTTTAAATATCTGAATATCTCCGGTGTCCCGCCATAATATTAGCAAGATATTGAACTTCAATGTAGTTATTTGCGTTAGCCGCTATTTTTGACTCATATTCCTTCAAATCCCGCCTTCTGCACTGTGATTGGCTGTTTATCACTAGTCGCAACCAATCTTCTTGTAAATCAGAACTCTTAGCCAATCTCAGTGCAGGGAGTCATGCGTACAAGCCAATCCCAGCTTAGTAGGCGGGATTTGTCAAAAATACACATAGGACATGTATCCTTTTAGCCTTCTTTCTAGTACGAATGTTATCATGGTATCAGTGTAAATGCTGCGTTCAAGTGCCACCTTATTTCAATAGGGAATGATGCATAATATTATAGATTTGGGAAGATAATACATTTGAGAAATTATGGCACTTTTTAATCCAAAATCACTCACCTCTACAGATTAAGGCAGGATAGTCTCCTTTAGGCTGCGTCAGGATTCATAGAGAAGCCTGGGTTTTTATATATATATATATATATATATATATATATATATATATGTATGTATGTATGTGTGTGTGTGTGTGTGTGTGTGTGTGTGTGTGTGTGTGTGTATAGTACTGTACAAAAGTCTTAGGCACATGCAAAGAAATGCTGTAGAGCAAAGATGCCTTCAAAATAATGAAATTAAATGTTTACATTTTTTTTAAAAATTAATAAAAAATACCGTAATGAGCAGTAAACAGTAGTAAATGAAACAAAGTCAATATTTGGTGTGACAAAAAAATTACAATTTAAAATAAAAATAGTAGTCTCCAGTACAATTAGTGCAGTTTTATAAGGAAATGAGCTGGTAAGTTTTATTGAGCCTCTTGCAGCCACAGTTCTTCTGGACACTTTGACTTTCGCACTCGCTTCTTATTTTTGTAGTGAAATCTATAGCAAAGTTTGTACTAAAAAAAAAAAAAAAAATAGGGTGCCTGAAACCTTTGCACAGTACTGTGTGTGTGGCAGCCAGTGAACATCTCATGCATTACTTTATATTCAGACTCTTGCATTTTAGCTACAACACAACCCGAATGCACAACCTAGGCAAAACAGTGGCTCTTCGACAGTCTTGGGATTTAAACTTACAACCTTTTGGTGACTTGTACAGAAGCTGAACCACAGAACGATCTGAATATATGCAAAGTGTGTGAGCACGGACACAGTTAAAGCACCAACACCCTTCTGCGTCCATGAGAACAGTCCCTGTATGAATCGCCGTTCTGATCTGTAGCACTTATTGCTAGAAGTTTATGTCTGGATCGGTTTATCTGATATAGATCACTGATTCTAGTTAATCCAACTAACACTTTATCCGGAAGAAGATTATTGATGATTTTTGTGTGTGTGTGTGTGAGAGTTACAGTGAACGGTGTTATCCGGTCCATTAAAAGGAATAAGTGGAAATGCTGCGTTCAAGTGCCACACTACTTCAGAATAGAATTGAATTAATCCTAACTCTCAGGATGTACTAATACTGATAGTAGTCAATACGGTGAGATGAGACACTGTTAAACAGTTGTTCTTCTTTAGGTCTCGGTCATATCCCAGCTGTTTACATAATCTGTAGTGTTGCTTAGTGGAAATATCCGACTCTAAGAATTCTCTTGTTTCCACAGTCTTGTTGCAGTAGATATTTGTTTTATAGTCTATTAATGACTATTGATCCACTGATAGCCCAAGTCCAAGTAGCAGAGACGGACCGTGGCATGCACAGGTGGCAAGAGGAGCGATTTAATACCGTCTCTCTTGTATTGACTAACACACAAGGTTCTTCTTCCTTCGGACAGATTTAGTTCCGACTGCATGCTTATCTGATCTATTTTCTTGATTCTGTCACATCGGTTACACGCAGAATCCTTTTCCTTTTGCTTTATTGCGTCTCTCAGTTCCACGCTGCTCTCGTCTCGCTCCGGCTCTCGTCCAGCAGCTGCTGCAGCTTCATCTGCAAGAATCCCAGGAATGACCCCAGTGTATAATTAGCACGGGCGCTGGGTCATATCTTTGGCCCCCTTCCCCACATTGTTGCGCTTCTTGTTCTTGAACAAGTGAACCAGCGAAATTCTTCAGTCAAAAATGAAATCCACTGATTTCAGTTCCGCTGTTCCTAAATGTAATTACAGTTCCTGCCCTCTTCGGAGACCTACCGTATACGTTGTGCATCTATCTGACGATTTACGGGTCAGGTAGCAGATACCAGCCGTGTTTAAATCCTCCTTGAAACCACTTCTTGTTTTTATTGCTTGTTTATAGTCTTTAATTTAAGCTTTATAGAGTTGCCAAGGTGTCTAGTATCCTGTTTTAACCCATTAAACTCCCTCAGTGGATCAAGACTTATTATTTTCATTATAGTTACTGAATAATTTGTGGCAGCTACTGAATAATATGCTTTACGATTAATAACTGAATAATAAGCTGAGAGTAGGGGTGTAACGATAAACGATTCGATTCACGGTGCTGGCTTCATGATTTCGATTCGATCCTCAGATTGTTTTGAACAAAATCTGAAGAAAAATGATGACTGAAAAGACTCCTTTTTTTATTTCTGAGTCATAAACAGTGCAAAACAAAACAAAATTTGTCTTTTAAAAATGATCAGAATATACTACAGGTTAAACATATCTTACAAATCAATCAATAAATAAATGTATACATTCTCCCCAAGATTCTGATTGAATAAACAAACAAAGTGTCTGACTTGGGGACTTTGAAAATGATGGACTGAAGCATAATGAGCTCCATGGCAGATTTAGAGCTCCAAAGTCGGCTAAAATGCCCGGTTTCCGTGGCCTTCGGTGTTGTTTGAAAGCTGCTGGGGAGCTCTTTTTAACCGTTATAACGTGGACGTGTAACTGTATAACATATAATGCGTGTTGGTTATCGGGCTATCAGACTTCTCAAAGGCAGATCTCGCAGGCTCTCCATGTTTAGCTACACCCCTAGCTGAGAGTTTAACGTGTTAAACTTTACCCAGTGTCATCGAATCTAGACTGCATGCTGCGTCTTGTTATTATGGTGTTCCAGCTGTAATCATAGTGCAGTGATGAGTGTTTAGCCTGTAATAACTCTTTAACCTGCTGTACTTAACAGGTTTTTGTTTATTGCTGTCTGTTTTCCTCATCTTCTGTTACATGTGATTATTTGTCTCCTCTACTTTGTTTGTTTTATCTGTATTTAGAGAAATTCTGTCCAATTTAAAGAAAATCAAAAGACAACTTGTTCAAAGTGCCATATTTTTTACCCAAAAGTAAAAGCATTGTCACATGAATTATCCTCTTTTTTGGCAAATAAATGCTCACTTGAATGGGAGTTTGATCAAATATTGTGATATTAAAAGGCTAAGCAGTACAACCCATCATCTAATGGAGGACCTAATGACTGTCTCCATTTCATCCATCGATGTTGTGTGAAAGTGTGTGTGTGTGTGTGTGTGTGTGTGTGTTACATGCCACCATGGAGTGAGAGCTGCAGGTTTGAGCCAAGAGACGCACCAAGAGACAGAACTCTCCAGAGTTTAGCAGGGCTAGCATGCTGCGTCATTCTCCAGACCGGGTGTTTATTTGCAGCTGTCTCAGTCTGAGACTCTGAAACAACATTCATGGCATGTGGAGCCAGGGGGGGAAAAAATGAAAGAGCTGAGCAGTTGTGTATAAGAGTCTCGTCCAAAGATCCACGAAGAACATGCAGCAATAAAAAAGTGAAATGGAAGTACAATATCTTGTAAGCTCTCTTCTTTCTTCTTCTGTTATAGTCGGAAAGACTTCGCTCATCACCAGATTCATGTATGACAGCTTTGACAATACTTACCAGGTGAGCCCGTATGAACACGTCACACCGTCACGTCATACGTTTTCACTTTGTGTGTTTATACGAGTTGCGTTTCTTGACATGCCGCTGTCATTGAATTTACAGGCCACGATAGGAATCGATTTCTTGTCAAAAACGATGTACCTCGAGGACAGAACAGTGAGTGTCGCGTTTTCTTTGCTTTCCTGCACATGAATTTTGAAAATTGCACACGAATTGTGCAATACTGTACAGTCATTGCAAATGTTAAGCTTGATATTGTTTAGCTTTAAAATATCTTAAAATCACGGAATCATCAGATAAGGTCTCGAATTATTCATTTTGCATTTAAAGGTGCATTGGGTAAGATAGTAGTCTTTTTTTTTTTTTCTTTTTTCAAGATTAGGTCTCTAACAGTTAGGTGGGTGCGGCATTTGAATGATTCCCGCCTATGTTCATGAAGCTCCGCCCACAGGATCTTAGGTCCAAAGGCCCATGTAATGTCTATACAGTGACTGACAGGAGGTACATTTAAACCCAAAGCTCTTAACCTGGATCAACCCATTACCTTATTATTATTATTATTATTTCTTTATCTTGTTCTACATACAGTATCTTCCAGTTTATTTGTACAAGTAAGGAATTAAAATATCAACTATTGCACCTTCAAGTGATAATTCAATACATAATTGTAGTTCATTTATTAATACAGTCTGCTGTAATAAGTTTTATACACTGCTTGTTGATACATAAGGGTAATTTGGTATGTCATATATATATATATATATATATATATATGTGTGTGTGTGTGTGTGTGTGTGTGTGTCTAGTGTCCTTAACTGAAAGCTTCACTGCAATGCTTCATAGACCTCTGAAGACAAAACAGTTCTTGGTGTATGCATAGGACTATAACATGACTCCTTTTTGATCTACCATGTCCATATAGTAGCGTTTTGTTACTATATAAAAACAAACTGTTTGAGATGATTGTTATGCAGAACGTTTCAGGTGACGTTAAGTCTTCAGTACAGCCATGATTACCGTTGTACAGCATTAATAGTTGATTGATTCACCAGCAAAACCTTGGAAATAGCTGAAGCCCCTCTACGGCTGAGACCACATCTCCCGCATCTCTTCTGTCCAAACCTCCTACACTCCTCTCTCGTCCTGGCCAGATCACTTCATCTTCTCGTAATTCTCCTCCTAATCACGTTCTGTTTAGTTCCGTATCATTTAACCGAGGACTTTTTTCCCCACCACTTATTAATTATAGAACTCCTGAAAAAATCCCATTTGTCAGATCCCATCAGTTTGTTTAACTCCATCATATCATTTTGCGTTATTTCTTTGCTTGGTTTTTTATTTATTTATTCTTTACCCTATGATTTTAGTGCATTATGTCTTTTGTTTCACTGTACTTTTTTTTTTCTTTCTTTCTTTCTTTCTTTTTTTTTTGTTTTCTTTTGGTTCTTTTTTTTTCCCCCTTCATGATTTGTCCCGTCCATCACACGCAGATCAGGTTGCAGCTGTGGGACACGGCGGGCCAGGAGCGATTCCGTAGCCTCATTCCCAGCTACATCCGTGACTCGGCCGCCGCTGTCGTAGTGTACGACATCACAAGTAGGTACTTCGGAAACCTGAAGCCTCCTCTCCCTCCCCTCCTCCACCTCGCACCTCACGCCCCCCTCCGTCCGTTCGTTTCCGTCCTCGCTTACTACTTCCTCTTCCCCGTCTTCTCTCTCCTCTCTCCTCTTTGTCTTCCTGCTGTATCTCGGGGACTTTGGTGGGCTCGCGTAGGTGCGCCTGCAGCTTTGGGACACGGCCGGGCAGGAGCGTTTCCGGAGTCTCATCCCCAGCTACATCCGCGACTCCACCGTCGCGGTGGTAGTCTATGACATCACAAGTGAGTGACGGTGGCGCAGGAAAACCTTCAAGATGGCTGCCGTTTGAAATCTTTTTTGCGGGCCGTCTTCACAGAGGTGGACAAATCGGTAGCCTTTCAGTAATCCGTCTGTAGAAAGACTATAAACCCTAAAAACAAACGTTTTTTTCATTTAGTATAAACGCAAAGGTGTTGTGACGCACCTCACACACTTTCAAATCCAGCAGCCTGCTAAAAATAAAGACACGAGCCAGACACTAGCAACTTTTTGTCAAGGTCGCACAACATGACACTTGGTCAGGAGAGGATAAGGACTACAGCTGTGTCCCAAATGACGTATTATGCACTATGTACTCTACTGTCCAGTGTATGAATTTTAGAAGGGGTAGTATCATCTCAAATGGAACACTAACGTTATTTTACTAACCAGAAGTATAAGCTGTTCCCCACTCGATGGCAAATGACATCAAACGCACGTAATGCGAGATGAGAGCTGGTGAATAAGAAAGCCCGGTAGACGATCTATGCCTCCGTACCTTGATACGGTGAATTTTTAATTTAATTGTTGAAAAACATATCACACAACGTGGGCTAATTTAATCGTCGGTCAACATGAAAAATTTTCATGCCATCCAGCGCCAGCACCTGGTAGCCCCTCCCCTCTTCCACTACGTAAGCAAAGCTGTGACTGTTGAGCGCATGAAGTGGTCAACATTCCGCACGTCATTTTTTCGGGTTGAATAAGTGCATCACCCAGGTACTTCCGTGCACTTCTTCTTGTTGGACTTTTCAGTGTGAACACACTACTCACACTATTTATACCACAAAATGGTAGAGGATAGTGTATAAGTATGTTATTTGGGACGCACCTGATGACTGGGAATTCATAAATAAATGCTCATTTTCTTTCGTCTGTATTATTGCACTTAACTATGTCCATAAGTATCTCTCCATACATTACTACATTACATTAGGTGCCACTTTTAAAGCCTAGCCAATTGGGTTTCCGGACAGCACACTGGAGCTTCCACTTGCTCAGTGGGATAAATAATGGATTTATGATTTGTCCACCTCTGCTTCTACTGCTTCTTTTTACCTTTTAACTTTTTTACTTTTTCTGTGGTCTACCTCTGTTGAGCACCATTTGGTTTTCGTCACCCACTGATGCTCCCCCCCCCCCCCCCCCCCCCCCCAAGAGTTTTTTTTTCTTTTTTTCTTATTGGTTTGTAGTTGTGTTCTAAACTTAGGATGGACTTTTATTATACACCCATGTTAAAAAAAGAACGAGTCTCACTTTGACCCAGAATCACATTTTATAATTTGGTAAACAGGAAAAGCTCAGCTTTACACCAATATTATGTTGGTACTCCAAATAACATATGATAACATCAAGGCATCGGTAGCCCGATGCCTTGAATACAGATTTTCTTTTTACTCTACGGAAGCGTAGAGTTTTATAAGCGTAGAAATTGCCGGACTGGGTTAATCCTGTAATTCTGTAATCAACGACACACCTTATGAGTAATATCTATTGCCACTCTGCACCGTTCACTCCAGACAAATGACTCACACAGGAGCCTATCCTTTTCCTTTTTCCTTTCCTTTCCTTTCCTTCCGTTTGTCCCTGTTCGTTCGTGATCACTGTGTCTTCATCTGTGTCTCTTTTTATGTATTAAATATGGCACCCTAGAGTTTTCCTTTCCTTTGAATTTGTCTTGTACATGTGATCGAGGTGGAGTTACGTATATGGGTCAATGACAAATAAAGCTTATAAAAAGGTATAAATAACATTTTAAAAGTGTTTAAATAAATTTTTTGACTGTATTTTTAACTTCGCCATGGAAAAAATGTCAGTTGGTGCAACCAAATATTTGTAAATATATATTTATATACTCATAATATTAATTCTAAGTGATATCTCTGAAAGGTAAGTATGAATACAATTCAGTAGCTATTCACAATCTAATTTTCAACCATTTGTCCACTTTAACCTATTATTTATCGGTTTAAATCAATATTTTACATGGTTGCACCACCTGATGATTATCAGTTGTGCCACATGACAATATTAGTGATGACTGTAAATATGCTGAATCATTGATTTTATTTATTTATTTATGTATGTATGTATGTATTTTAATTGAATACGTATTATATACATTTATTTCTGTCCTGCCAGACGTCAACTCCTTCCAGCAGACCACCAAATGGATCGACGACGTCAGGACGGAGAGAGGAAGCGACGTCATTATCATGCTGGTCGGGAATAAGACTGATCTTGCAGACAAAAGGTGTGTGCTATTAGGAGAGTGAGTCAGGCAGGAAGCATTGTGCCATTTCCTGCCAAATGTCTAAATGTTCAGCTATTTGGAAGGTGTTCTGTAATGAGTGTACCAAGTAAAAATGGAAAAAAAAAAAAATAATAATAATAATTTTTACAGGGGGGAGGGGTTTATGACCTTTGTTGTTGTTGTCGTTTACTGCAGGCAAGTATCTATTGAAGAGGGTGAGAGGAAAGCCAAAGAGCTGAGTGTGATGTTTATTGAGACGAGCGCTAAAGCCGGCTACAACGTGAAGCAGGTGAAACTGATTTACTTTTTTTTTTGGAACTGTGAAGTTTGAAGTTGAAGTTTGTTTACGGCGTCTACTAATCACGGGCATCCTAGCTCTGGAAATTTGATCTCCAGATAAACACGGCTGCACTTCCTAGGGCTCGGCGTTCCACATGTCCATACAGGAAGAACGGTGGAGATGTTTTCAGCCACGATCCGGTGTTTAGTTAAAATGAGTACAAATAAATCTATGACGTGAATGTGGGTCAGATAACGACTGAAGAGAGTGAAGGGAGAGATACAAATAGCGTTCTGTTTATTGACATAAGCGCAAATACAGGATGAAGAATGTGGAACAACGCACAGTAGAGTGTGTATGCGTACACGTGATCAATCTCCGCCTTGTTCCACCCATTAAATTTCACTAGAAATCATCTGAATCGCTTAAGCAGATGTTTATCCACTTGGATTTGAAAGGAATGAGGGCAGGTGTTGGGTGCCGCCCAGCTCTAGACGTCCCGATCCTCTAGGGTTTCTCTCTGTGATTCATCCTGAGCTCACGCCTCTTTCAGTCGGAAAACGTCTGTAAATCTTTAAGCTTGTCATTCTCTTGACTCGGTCACGGATTTAGATTATTCCCTGTACACGTCGTGAAGGTTATTATAGATCACAGGCATCACAGTCTCTTTGATACAATGCACAATACGCATCAGTAAAGTAAAAAAACAAAACAAAACGGGAAGAGCGCATGTTTTTTGTCCTCCTGACATTTTGTCAAATTGCCGTTTAGTTTGTGAAAGAAAGCTTGGTATTCAGCACCTCCTCTGAGCAGCTATTGTCTCCACGGATCTGTGAAAAGATGTCGAGTCGAGGCTGTGCATTGTTGGAACGAGGGGGGGGGGGGGGAACATAAAAAGGCAGAGCAGTCATTTTGCCCGGCTAAAGCTATTTCTTATTCTGAGCGCTCAAGCGTAATCTGCTGATTCATCCTGTTCAGGCACGGAGGGAGCAACACCAGGAACAATGCCTTGTAGCTGTGAATCATTCATTCATTGTGGGTGAGAGCAGCAAAGTCATGCAGTGGATTCAATTTCAAATAATCAGGTTTTTAGAGTCGATCCTCGCGCAGCGCTTGTGGAATGTATTTAGGAAGCGCCTGTATAATTTGCGTGGGTTTCACGCGGAGCTTCCGCTGACATTACGCTTGATTGACAGCGTGATTGTTTTGATCCGTGGACGTTAACAATAGCATCTTGTTTGTTCTTCCCTGCAGCTTTTCCGGCGTGTGGCTGCCGCCCTGCCTGGCATGGAGAGCACGCAGGACAAGAGCAGAGAAGACAGTATCCTTTACCCTGCAGTCTCTCATACACACATGCGCACACACACACACACACATACACACACGTGCACACACGTGCACACGCTGCTTTGCATGCATTTGCCTGCACAAGCATCGTGCAATGTTTTTAGCTTTCTCTATGGTGTAGTGGGACTGGTTTATTAGCACTGAGGTGAAGAAAATCGATTTTCTCCGTACAGGGAAATGTTAAAGGTCCTGTCTGTAGGAATCGCACATGTTCTACAGATGCCTGAGATGAAGTTTAAGTGTTGGACTGTTACTACATCGATATATGATTGAATTGAATTCACTGGACTTTGCCCAGTAGCTTGTCTGCGCTGCAAGATTAAATATTGCAACACTCTCTCTGTCGGCAGAGGCGAGGTAATGAAACGTGATGAAGGAGTAAATGTGTGTGAGGGAATATCGAGAGCACACGTGAACATATACAGTGGTGCCTTTAGAATCTTCTATATATCCGCATAAATATGACCTAAAACATCATCAGATTTTCACACGAGTCCTAAAAGTAGATAAAGAGAACCCAATTAAACAAATGAGACAAAAATATTATACTTGCTCGTTTATTCGTTGAGGAAAATGATCCAATATGACATCTCTGTGAGCGGCGAAAGTATGTGAACCTTTGCGTTCAGTATCTGGTGTGACCCCCTTGTGCAGCAATAACTGCAACTCAACGTTTCCGGTGACTGTAGATCAGATCAGTCCTGCACATCGGCCTGGAGGAGTTTCAGCCCGTTCCTCAGTACAGAACAGCTTCAGCTCTGGGATGTTGGTGGGTTTCCTCACATGAACTGCTCGCTTTAGGTGTTTATCTGCTTTTGGGACTTGTGTGAAAATGGGATGATGTTTTGGGTCATATTTATGCAGAAATGTAGAAAATTCTAAAGGGTTCACAAACTTTCAAGCACCACTGTAAGTGAGAGCAGAGAGAATTGTAGATACAGACTCCTTAAATGTCATATTTCGTTTGGGTTTTGTTCTCACTCGTTAATTGCTTAACTGCTCGTTCTCAGTGATCGACGTGACGCTGCAGAATCCTCCGGAACAGCCTGTGAGCGAAAGCGGATGCTCCTGCTAAGACTTGTTCTCCATCACACTGCCCTCTTTTCTCTCTCTCTCTCTCTCTCACTCACACACACACACACACCCTTTATCTCTCTTTATCCCCTGCCTCCATCCTGGAACCTGAAGAACACTACTCCGTCCGTCCATCCATCCATCCACCGTTCTCAGCGCTGTGCTTTCAGCTGACTCAGTCATGACCCTTAAGCTTACCAAGCACAACGTGGACGTGAAACGCATCCCATATTATTTTTTTCCGTTAAAAGCTTCCACCCTTTTTTATTAATTATTTTATTTATACCTGGAATGGCTTATTGCTTACGATGCTTACGGAGGCCTGCATCTCGAGTGCATTTAAACGTATCTAGGTAGTGTCTAACGTGTGAGCACTGAACAATTGCATTTCATTCTAAACGAAACCGATGAAATACGTAGATGAATCCTTTTCAGCCGTTATTGTTCGAGGTAAACCGAAGGGCTATATTCACTTCGCAGGCTAGCGCCAGTGCTAAATCCACTATAATCTACAACACAAGCCCTTGCGATAAAGCACGGCGCGGATAAAAATGTTTACGAATTGTTGGCAATGTCCAAGTCTGTATATCGAAAATGGATCGATGTCCTTACGGTTTGTGAATAAAGTCAACAGATTACAGAAGCTCAAGAAAACCTAGAGCAGTTCTCAACTTCCACTTCAAACCTTGTTTTGTTTGTTTGTTTGTTTGTTTGTTTGTTTGTTTTTTAACCTTGGCTGACATTTTTGTCTTTTTCTTTTTGGACTGTTGAATTCGGTAGCACAGTAAAGATATCAGTGCGGTAGCTATGAAAAGTCTTTTGTATATTAAGTGACGTATCGTAGAGGAAATCGGATGTATGAATACGCAGGCATGCCTTTAAAGAGTGTATTTTATTGTGCTTCCACTGGCTTTTCGTTAGTGTTATTATTCTTTTGGTTTGTTTGATTTAATGTAATATTGACACTTTAGATTTTTTTCTCCCCTTTCGATTTTTTTTTTTTTTTGTTAAGATTTTTGTGTAATATTTATTTCTACTCAAAAAGATCATTTTGCTTTTTAATTTTTGCCATTTTGTCATTATAAAGCGCACTTCAGCTTGCTTTTTTTTTCAATCCCTCCCGTGGACGGCTGATCTTAAGCAGCTCATGATACAGTGCAATTGGTTTGAGGTTCTCTCGGTTTTCTTTCTTCTCCTTCTTCTTCTTGTTGTTGTTCCTTGGAGGAAAAATCCACATTTCGCGGTCCGTCAGCTCTGGCTTGTCTATTTTTTCTTTATCTTTTTTCTTTAACGGTTTTAACTGTCGCCGCTGTGTGCTGCTGTGTACAAAAGCTCATAATTTGCACTGCTAGACTACATGAATCTCTTATTGATTGTCCCTAATAAAGACCTTTATTTAGTAACGGTGACGTATCTTTTTTTTGTTTGATAATGCACATTAAGAATTTCTAAACTCCAAAGCTGCTCATCATTTCATGAAATATTGGAATTGTCTCTGTATCTCCATCATCTACGCCTCTGAATTACTCACTACATCCCACTACATCTCCCAGCATTGAATAGTCTCTATGTCTAAATGTGCTCTATGAATCATTTGTCCTACGCCCACGGGCTTCTCTCGCTTGCAACGGTCAAAGAAGTTCTAAACGATATTTAGAAGGAGACGGACATCATCGTCACGTATACAGTTCGAGTACAGCACAGAAGACTAGGGTCGGCCATGTTGTCGCGACGCAGAAGGAGGCCTTACTCAAAAGTTCCCACCATTCACAGCCTGGCAGTACCGGGACACTTCACGGCACCCGTGAGCACCTTGTATATCTGGGTAGAAATGTTAAACCGTTCCTCTGAAGCCTGTACTAGTGGAAACACACCGTCACGGAGGAGCTGCGTTGTTGGAGTTGGGTGTTAATAATGAATAAGCTCATGGACATCAATACTTCAATGCGTTCTGCTTTAGCACTCAAAGCTCGGGTGATAACTCATAATCCTGCGATGTGGAAACACATTTTTAAAAAAGATTTGATCACAGTGGTGTCATAGCACGCTTCGCACGTCTGTTGGATTTGTGTTTATTGGAATACTAATTGAGTTCACGTAATATTTATGCCTTGGAGGGTGAAAAGCTACAGTCACATATTTCACTTTTAGTCACCCGACACACAAAAGAGGTCAGTATACTGTAAGTAGTGATGGGAATTCTGGCTCTTTTCAGTCAGACAGATCATTTGGCTCAGCTCATCCATAAAATTTGACTCTTGACTCCCAGTGATGATACTGATGATATTTTACTTCTAGTTACTTCTTTTACTTTTAGAAGAAACGTGTTTCCATAAGCCTTGTTGTCTCACTTAGGAAAAAGGACAGGGACAGTATATTAGTGGCGGAAAACTGTCTCCCTTCGGTGAGTCGGATCATTTGGTTGAGCTCGCCAGTAAGAAGTGACTCCTTAGCCTTAGCTATAACTCCAAATTACCTGAAAGGTCTACCCTGCTGAAAAAAACAAACAAACAATTGAAACAATCACAGAAATTCTAATGGTTTCCACTACAAATACCATTTCAAACCATTAGTTAAGCATTAAATCCATTACCAAATGTCAAAGGTGTTCTATTGGTTCACTAAACATAACATTGCCACCAATAAGGCAACATGTACAGTTACCGGTACAGACCCTTAGGGACCATTACAGTTTCCATAAAACCAATACAATTCCCATTATAACCATTAAAACCATTACAAATTCTAGGAGGGTTTCTATTGATTTTTCGTTTGTTTTTTTTCCCAGCAGGGCTGTGTGGAATCCAAAACACCAAATGCTGTGATTTATTCCTTCATCTATATTTAAACAGTAATTAATATTTGAATAGTACTTAATATATGAATTTGAATTAATATTTGAATAGTAAATAAGCCACTGAAATTTGAACGCAGCTTCTGAAGGTATTGAACAGCCCCAGTATACTATATTATATATTACATTTACAGTATGTTGAGAGTGATATGTAATATACAAGCTTTGACCCAGGTTAGTGAAGATAAGCAGAAAAGCTCAGGCAACAAGTCAATTTATTTGCATTGCCGCAGTGTGTCTACCCTCTAGTGGCGAATTCTGGGTAATTGATTTCAAATTTTACATTTTACATTTACATTTATGTGGGGAAAATAAATAAATAAAACTTCAGGCATTTTGACCCTACTGTCAAAAGTAACCAGTCCCTGCTGGATAAAAAAAAAAACAATAGAAACCATCACAGAAATGTATAATGGTTTCCTGTACAAATACCATTACAAACCATCATCTGTTAACCATTAAAACCATCACCAAATGGTTTCCATTACGTAGTAGGACGTATTAAGGACCTAGGTCCTTAAAGGTATCCACTAGACAAAACATGCCACCGATAGAAAGCAACAAATTACCAGTGTTGACCATTAGAGGTTCCATTAAAACCATTACAAATTCTATGAGGGTTTCTATTGTCTTTTTTCAGCAGGGATGTATGATCCAAATGTATATACGTTGAAAAAATACACCATACGACAGAACTCTGGTCTTCTCCATCGTCCCCTTCTACAGTATACGACACCTCCTCACTTATTTACATATGCACACAGCCATACAATGTGGAGCCCAGTGAGATTTACACCATCTTTATCCTATTTAACCCTTGTAACTAGTTGTACGTTTGTGTATTCGGTACACGTTTGGCCAGCTGATTGAAGCCTACAGAAGCAATCTGTCAGAGCCAGGTCTTTCTCTACTGCCTCTCACCGACTGGCTTAAGGTGAGGACCGCCTCGAAATAGGCGTCAGCAGTACCACAGTGGCATCCAGAGGAACGAGCGCAGCACGGTGCCCGCTGCTATGCCAGCCAGCAAACCCAGTGCTATTTGCTCACCCATCAAGTCATCACAGCGCTCCCTGTGCACCCAGACATGGTGAGTACCTGCAAAGGTGAACGAGAGAGTCAGGATACACGGTATTAATACGGTAAACCAGTAAAATAGTTTTTATATCGAGTAAGCTTGGGCTAGAAAACAATAATGGGGCCTCCACATGGAGGAACTACTCATTATTAAAATTGTTCTGCTCCACATTCGACATTATGTTTCTTAATTCTCTTACAATAACCTAGCTAGCCGGCAAATTTTACCAAACCAATACTTGGACAGCCAATAATCGGTTGATTTATCCAGAAATCTGTCACTGATTTCATCACAAAATCCAAAATCTCATGAATATGCAAATTGGAAACACCCCCTTCCCAAGTTCACCACAGTTTTATGGCCTTAATTTGCATCCTGGACCATGATAGGCTGTCATACTTTATTACACAATAACACCATCCCGCCACATGTTCAGTGCTAACGGGGTTTTTCCAAAGAGATTTTTTTTTAACTGTTTTTAGAAGAATGTAATGCATGTGAGTAGAGGGCAAAGTTTCAAACAGATCTTCAGCTTTATAATTACCTCCACTGTCATTGCCTGGTGTGATGTACACAGCGCTGTGTCCGTTAACAGGAACAGACTGGTACGTGTCATTATAGGGATCATAACTATAGAACTGGGGGCAGAGAAAATAAAAATATACGGAAGGGCAAATTAGGAAAAGAAATTTAAAAGTGTTCCAGCAGAGACATAAATGTGTGCTTTATTAAATAACAAGCTTTCATATCCTAAAATGGCTCTTAATAAATGTTTTTATTAAAGGTGAATTTGGAAAGTAAAGCAGTTTCTATCATAAAGACTATCAAAAAAAAAAAAGCTCATAGCAAGAAACAGTTGCGAGACAAAAAAAATATTTTTAAAAAAGCGGTGCATATTAAGTGCTTACTCTGACTCAGAGAATACACTGAACGGGTGTGTGCAACTTACAGGACTTTGCTTTGCTTCCATGATTGTCAGCTTCCAAGCCCTGACGAGAAAAAAAAAAAAACAAACCCACAGAAACAATAAGTTTGATGAGACGATCGCAACAAGCAAGAGTGGAGATGTAGACACGAGCACTCACAGGGCCTCATCCTCACTGTTAGCACACAGGAACACAGAGGAGCCGTCCTTCAGGTACAACACCAACAGATTCTCCCTCGGCTGGCTCTCTGGTGGAGACACGCCTGTTTCAAAACAAACACCTACAATTACATTTACTACACAACAAAATCTGATAAAAACTGTAAATATGGACCAAGTCTCGTCTTAAGGTATTAACAAGAGTGGAAAAGATACAAAAATGATATAGAACTATTACTTAGTTAAGTGTAATAAGTCAAAATGATATTTGAGTGAAGGTGTTTTTCTTTTAACGTGCTTTAACCCATGCAAGTTTGAAACTATTTGCACAACAAAATTAACAGTAGAAACCATCACCGAAAAAAATGGTTTCCACTACAAATACCTTTACAAACCATCTACAAGTTGCCAAAGGTGTTCTATTGGTCCTTAATGGTATCCACTAGAAATAACATGCCACCAATAGAAGGCAACAAATTACCAGTAGAGATCCACAGGGACCATTACAGTTTCCATTCAAACCAATACCGTTCCCATTATAACCATTAAAACCATGACAAAGTCTATGAGGGTTCTATTGGGGTTTTTTTTCCCAACGGGGTAGTTAAGGTTTGACTTACGGGCAGGGTTAGTATTCACTCTGGAATATGGAATGAAATCATATTAATTGAGTTCTTCCAAGAGATCGGATTTTTTATTTATTTATTTTTATTTAAAGTAAGTTCAACGCATGAAGAGAATGCAAGACTGATACGCAGTTCTGGTCAATGGTATCCATACAGATTGGTATGGATTTGACTGTATTTTTTTTTATTACTGTTAATAAATAAAGAACCATGATCAGAAAGTATCGATATTCCATCATTATCTGAGTCTTGAGCATTGAGATTTGGTCGAAGTGAAAATGAAAGTGTATATTTTTTCATGGAAATGTAAAGGGTAAGAGGAAGGAAGCAGAATTATTCATTCAGAGAAAATATTTTCCACACTCTGGGCACTATGGGGCAAAAAATATCCTAAAGAGAAAATCAGTATTCACAGAAATCCCAGTTTTTGGGCACATGGCTCACCTGCACACTCCAGGCCGGACTTCACATTCACACATGTACTCTTCAGACTCACTCTGGTCTCGTAGTCCTTCCTTGAGTCTGTCTTATAAAACACCAGACTTCCGTCTATCCACAGGTCACACCAGTTCAGTTTCCAGCGCCTGAGGATGGACGCTGTAGGACAGATTTACACGTCACTGGTTCCTCTAATGACTCCGAACATTAACGTGGAAAAAGTAATACTAATTATCGGCAAGTGCTTAGAGGTTGATGCTGATAATGGATGCAGTTTCTATGGCAGAGAATCGATAAAAATGCTCTGCTCGACACTTCATGAAGACAAGAAGTCACCGAAGAAGTAGAATTAAAGATTCATGCGGTGTTTTGAATTGGACGAAGGGTCACCTTTCCAATACCTCGGCATATGGAATAAGACACTTCAAGGTGTGCTATTAAAGGAAAATTATACAACGGTGGGGTGGGGTGATGCGGCACGACCTGAAGCTATCACCACCCTGAAGTTGATTAATGTTCAATAACAGAACGTCGTGTAGTGGTTTATTTCTCTTACACCACAGCTATTTGCCAGTAATGTCAGTTTACAAATGACACATCATACTTTTTTTTTTTTTTTATCCATTTACAGTTACGTTTAATGTTGTGGAATATCCACTGAACAATGAGTTCCTGTTATCACTTACTGTACATTATAATAAGTGAAGGTAATAAATAAATGCAGCTTGTCCTGTTATTCCTGAAGACTTTCCTGTGGTGGAAAACATCAAGGAGCAGCTTTACCTTTGACGCTGGAGACTCCTTCCAAAAATGTTAAATAAAAGTCTAGTATAGTAGTTACACAACTGCCGCAATGGACTGCGGTTTTCCGATGGATAGGTCACACGTCATGTGACACCAAAGCATCTCTCTACTAATTAAAGTAATCGGGAAAAAAAAGTCTCATATCTGATTTGACATGCGAGTTCACAGCAAATTCACTGTATACACCATTGGAGTGAACAAAACTATCACAAGTGGAACAGGTTCTGTCTTATAACACCAAAGCCTACTAACACCCCTACAGCTCTGTGTTCAGTCATTCTCTATTAATAGCCTCTTTAGCTCTGTTATCGCTGTCTACCTGCTGCCTATCACTGGGCATGGCCCTACTAAGTCTCCTCTGAAAATATTTACACAGCTTGGATTGGATTTTTCCACATTTGCATTTCACTTTGGATAAAACTGTGTCTACCTAATAGATCGACGTAAATGGGTTGAACTGTTGATAAAAATTTTAACATTTAACATCGACATTAAAAAAAAAAAATTTTTGAAACACTAATTAAACACCAGTCGTTTCTGTCGTCTTTCCACACATCCAAGTAGTTCAGAAAATTCATTTATTTCATTATAGTTTCTGACATGTCTTCTATGCTATTTGAGAGAAGATTCATGAACAAGCTACTCACACTGCCGCCAGAGCCAGCCCGATTTCAGCAGAGCCATGACTCCAAAGCCTATATGTTCCAAAATATCAAAGGACTATCAAACTTTTCTGTCTTTTTGGAAGTGTTAAGAGGGAAAAAATGACTCTTTAATATATATTAGATTTGAAAATGTCAATTTGAAATTGAAGAGCGACCTGAATGTCTCTGTTGATAGAAGGGAATGTGTGTGTTTACACCGTGGTGCTTTCACTAATCCCAGGGATGAGGAGGAGACAGTAATCTTGGATTACAGAGCTCACTTACTACCAACCTCTGGAATATTCAGCCTTGCTTCACTTCTCCTAGTGGGTTTATATATATATATATAGACAGTGTATAAACACAATGTAAATATAGTAATTGACTGCATCTGCCATTCACATCTACATTCTTCCAGGTTCAAACCATCAGTTTGTTCTGGCAATATCCCCAACTGGTGTCATATAGTATGTGGATAACGAGGAACGGAGAATCACGGTGATTGTAGACTTGAGTAATGTTTCTTGATGCAGAAATATCCCACACTAATAATGAAATCTAAAATAGTTACTGCTAATGCTATAGTATACTGGTGTAGATAAAGACGACAAAAGATATATGTATTTATACCACAGCGCTGTTGAATTCTCAATTTATGGAAGGAGTCCCCAGTGTCAGTGCTTTTTTTATCAGTCAGAGGTAAAGCTGTAACTTTAGGTTTTCCCACATGGGATAGTTTGGGAAGGACAGAGAAGTCTTATAACAGCTCGTCCATTCATGTTTTATTCTTTACTTGATTTCTAAGACGTTTCTAGGATGTTTTCTGGATGTTGCGAACATTCATATAGAAAAACATAATGTTCAGCTCAGCTATCATACCATGAATATGTCGTGCCGTTTCACACTTTCATCCAGTGATAGATAAAATATACAAAAAATACCCAGTACAAACACATACTGTATCATCAGTCATGTGCTGTATGCACCAAACACACACACACACACTCACCGCTGAGCTTTTTCTGGTGTTTTTCTTACATTTCGACCTCCTCGTACTATTCCGACCCGTCCCCGATGCATCGTCATGGTAACTGTCCATAGCAACACCCTGCAGCCACGTACGAGGCTGCCAGGCCGTGAGCTTTTTTTAGTCACAGCTGTGTGTGCAAATATGTAAGCGGGGCTTACGGAGAGGTGTGTGAGAGCCACTTGAGATGAACGGTGATCAATAATGCAGTCTAGCTCTCATGATCAATGCATTCGAATCGTGGGCTCTTCTTTGTATAGACATTTTAGTTATTCTTTAAATCTATCGATCATTTGTGCAATATGGCCCAGCACAGCATCTATGTTTTGGCACTCTGAATGAATAGAATCAATCTACTGTCCTTGGACAATAGTTTAGTGTTTAAACTGTAATATAATTGAACATCTGCTAACCCAAACCACCTCAATGCATGGGATGTCTTTTTTTAAAAATTTTTTTGCATGTGTAAATTTGAAGGCTGTATCAATGTGCATATTAGATAGTTATTCAGATCTAATGACACGGTTAAAATATGTCAATAACCTGGACTGAAAATGAGAGAAAATGAGGTTATCGGCACAGCGACGTACACTTGACCTTCAGTGCTTCAGTAGAAGGACTCCTTTTGCCTCTGATGCACACATTTCTACCACTAGAGGGTCATCCTTCTATGAGACCTAAACTAGACACCATTTCAGTTTGATCATCCTTGATTTCTGTAAGTGCTCTCGTCAGGATCGACTTAGCTTATAAGCTTGTCTGATCATCACGTCAGTGTCATGGGGAATTGCAGCCCTGTATATGAGTAATGAATGTGAGTTGACGTGGGTGTGGTGAGAAAATGAATAAAACCAGTCAATTTACACTGACAGCCTATAAAATAATAAAACTTGATTTTCACCTGTTATCTCTAGTTTGACTCTTGAGCCCTACTTTACTCCGTCCTCTAAAGATATACATGCAGGTTCAATCAGCCAGTAATGTGGTAGCAGCACAAGATTAGAAAAATGTTGCCTGGTCTTTTTCCAATCTTCAAATGTCCGATTTTGTTGAGTATGTCCCCGCTGTAGCCTCGGATTCCTGGTTGTATCTCAGGGGAGTGGAACCTGATGTAGTCTTCTGTTGTTGTAGCCCATCTGCCTCGAGGTTTGTGTGTCCTGAGATGCTTTCTGCTCGGTTGTAAAGAGTTTTTTGAGTTGTCATAGCCTTTCTGCCAGCTAGATCCAGGCTAGCCATTCTCTTTTGACCTCTCTCATCAGCAAGGTGTTTCTACCTGCAGAACCACTGCTCACTAGATGTTGTTTTTTTTTCCATCCCATTTAGAGACTGTTGTGTGTGAAAATCCCAGGAGTTCAGTCATTCCCTGAAATCCGCAAACCAGTCTGTCCAGGACCAACAACCATACCATGGTCAAAGTCATTGAGATGAAATTTTACCCCATTCTGGTGTTTGATGTGGCCATTAACTGAAGCTCTTGACCTGTATCTGCATGACTTTATGCATCACGCTGCTGTCATATGATTGGGTGATTGGATAACTACATGAATAAGCAAGTGTACATGTATCCTATTATTGTTATTACACTATATGGCCAAAAGTAGTGTATGTGGACACCTGACCATCACACCCATATGTGGGTCTTTCACAAACAGTTGGCACAAAAGTTGGAAGCACACAATAGTCTAGAATGTCTTCCTGAGCTGTAACATTAAGATTTCTCTTCACTGAAACTAAGAGGAACCTGTTCCAGCATGGCGGTGCGTCTGCGCAGAAGACACGGTTGGTTTACCAAGGTTGGATCGAAGAACCCGAGTGGCCTGCACAGAGCCCTGACCTCAACCTCACTGATCACTTTTGGGATGAACTGTGCACCAGTCCTTCTCGCCAAATGCTCTTGTAGAAAAAGAGCCTCATTCCAAAATCTACTGCATAGTGACAGCAAAGGAGAGGGACTACATCTGGAATGGGATGTTCAACTAGCACATATAGATGTGATGCTCAGGGGTCCACATACTTTTGGTCATACAGTGCTGGGTATTGCTCTATTTGCTAAAAAAAAAAAAAAAGAGTCGTTTAAAAAAAAAGAAGAAGAAGAAGAACCGATTCATTTGATGCATTCTCAGATCATTACCACTAAAGGGGTCCATCTGTAGTCCTCATACTGCAAAACGTGCATGGTTGGACATTTAGGATTGGGAAAACGCACTTGCACAAGACGCCATGATGTCGAATCTTCCTCGCTTGAAATGAATCGTTTAAAAAAAAAGAACCGATTCTTTGGGGATTCTCTTCTCCTATTCAACATGGAAGCGGTTCTTCGGTAGCTCTGGTGCCCTCTGCCCATAGACTTAATATTGACTCTTCCTCTTTTTTTTTTTTCCCCCCTTCTCTTTTTACCTTCCCATCCCCCCACTTGGTTTGAATGCCGATGTCACCAGCAGCTCTGCTTACTGAGCCGAAAGTGCAGAAGCAAAAGCGCAGGAAATTCATCCATTTAACAAAAGCGAAGGCGGCCTGCGAAAAGCGCCAGGAGACTGGAAGAGATCCGAGATAGAAACCTTCAGCTCCGTTTCGGTGAGTCGTCCATTTCCTCCTTTTACCGCGTTGGTCGGCGAAACATCAGCGTTATTTTTTCCTTAATGAACGTTTTAATGGCTCGGAAGCTATAAAGCGGTGTTGATCTCGCACGCGCGGCGGAAGACAAAACACGAGACCTTCAAGCTATCAAAGCGATTGCTCTGAAAATGTGAATGTTTTATTTATTTATTTATTTTTTACCAAATAAAATTTTTTTTTTAAAAATCGTGTATGCAATGAACAAGACATAATGCACATGATGGACCATGACAGGAGGAGGAGGAGGAGGAGGACTGGACTGACTCCGACCTCTTGTGTTTCTCGGGAGTCTTTTTTTTTTTTTTTTTTTTTTTTGTGTAGACCTGCGTTGCAAAATGGTGTCGGTAGTGCGTGTGTGGATCATATTACAGAACAAGAAACGTGAAACAACTCAGATTTGAGTCAGAAAAAGGGGCACTGCGTAGCAAAGGAGAGTCTTCTTTGTCGCGCGCACGCAAGGAAGAAATCCTCGATGTCGGTGTTGAGAATCAACACCATCCGGGTTGAGTCGGGATAACTCTTACATCATTCACTCCTGAGAAGACGTGGTAGCTAGACGGCTACGCTCGAGTCCGAATTGCACGTGCACCGACGAATTAAACACGCGCAGTGTTAATTAGCATTGCGCAATTGTTCATTAAGGCCATCCGGGTTGAGTCGGGATAACTCTTACAGCATTCATTCTTTTCCAGAACTGGTAGCTGGATGGCTACCAGTTAATCTCAAGTCCAGATTGCACCTGCGCAGATAAATTAGCACGTGCAATGTTAATTAACATTGCGCAGTGTTCATCAATACCATCCGGGTTGAGTCGGGATAACTCTTACAGCATTCATTCCTGAGAAGACGCGGTAGCTAGACGGCTACGCTCGAGTCCGAATTGCACGTGCACTGACGAATTAACACGTGCAGTGTTCATTAATACCATCCGGGTTGAGTCGGGATAACTCTTACAGCATTCATTCCTGAGAAGACGCGGTAGCTAGACGGCTACGCTCGAGTCCGAATTGCACGTGCACTGACGAATTAACACGTGAAATGTTCATTAATACCATCCGGGTTGAGTCGGGATAACTCTTACAGCATTCATTCCTGAGAAGACGCGGTAGCTAGACGGCTACGCTCGAGTCCGAATTGCACGTGCACTGACAAATTAACACGTGCAATGTTCATTAAGGCCATCCGGGTTGAGTCGGGATAACTCTTACAGCATTCATTCTTTTCCAGAACTGGTAGCTAGATGGCTACCAGTTAATCTCAAGTCCAAATTGCACCTGCGCAGATAAATTAGCACGTGCAATGTTCATTAATACCATCCGGGTTGAGTCGGGATAACTCTTACAGCATTCATTCCTGAGAAGACGTGGTAGCTAGACGGCTACGCTCGAGTCCGAATTGCACGTGCACTGCTGAACTAACACTTGCGACGTTAATTAACATTATGCAGTGTTCATTAATACCATCCGGGTTGAGTCGGGATAACTCTTACAGCATTCATTCTTTTCCAGAACTGGTAGCTAGATGGCTACCAGTTAATCTCAAGTCCAAATTGCACGTGCACTGATGAATTAACACGTGCAGTGTTCATGGGGTCCTCATGTAAGTGTTTATTCCTCACTGAAGGATTCTGCAGCTGCACTTCAGCAATTCTGATTTTATTCTGATTGCACAGGACGCCAGTAATCACTCCATCTATATGTCAGTATGTCTGTCTAACCAACACACTATTAAACTCAATTAAAAAAATCATCCATGCCGTCTTAACGAAGCCGTTTATTTCTTCATCACGGTTGCCTGGTTTCACAGCAGACTCATCTAGTGCTTAATCAACACCTGCAGGTTTTACATCAGTCCTGCTGCGGGCAAATGAACATAATTCAGCCACAGTACGCATCACTTTACTGAACACTACTACATGCAAACTGAGATGTTGTGTCCACATCTCCATGAAAGTCTCTTGTAGTAGTAGCTAAACTTGGGTTATAATGTTAATGTTAAGATTATAGTCTACAAGACATTTAACATGATCTGTACGACCAAGAGACACATCAAGGGCACACGGTTAGTCTGTGAATCGTGGTGTGAGCAGCCACAGGCCACATTCTGGTACACCAAAATGACCATGTGGGTAAAGTTGGATAGAGAAGGCATGTAGCGAGGGAGACTTTTGCTAAAACGGACCTTAAATGAAATCTAAACTCAGAACTGGACTCGTGTGTCAAGCAAATAAAAGCTCGATCCAAACCCTCTGTAATGTGTTCCTGACGGAAGATAAAGCTAAAAGACTGAACGCGGCACACGGTCAACATTACCTTTGTTACCTAAAGGTGAGGTTCTGTGCCAGGCATGTGCCGATATTAAATTTTCATATCGCAATTGTTGCCTGACATTTCGTCTTGGATTACAGTTTTATAATGATAGAGATTAAAAGTGGGCTCCAGGACAGAAAGTACAGAAAGTAGAAACCTTACAAGAACCCGCTCTGCCTTTCAGCCGCAACACGCCACGAATACAAAAGCCGGCCAACATGCTGACTACTAGGCATGAATAAAATGTTCATCATTAAAATATGGTAGATGTCGAATATCAAGATATATTGCACAACCTATCGAATCGCAATAATTGGATCCACCCCCCGTTACATGACATTTAGATTTGCTAACAGAGAGCCAACAAAAACATCAGTGCTCCATTTAAAAAAGAACAGCTTTAATAAAATATATTTGCCAAGCCAAACGGGGGAAAAAATAAAACAATGGGAATGAAACTATATTTAAATCAAATGTATTCTATTTACCCAGAGGGACAGTGGAGCTGGGTAGCGTTAAATAAAATGATTGATGACGCCCGTGAAAAGTTGTCTCGCTAGTCCAATTGTAAGACATGAGGTTCCCAAATGTTCAAAATTAAGAATAAATATTCAGTTTATTATAAAAATGCAGTAAGAGTTGTCACGCTGTAATAACAGGAAGTGGCTAAGTGATAACATTTAAATTTGGCTTATAATTATTTTTTTTTGTGATTATTATACACTAAGAAATTTTGTGCTGGAGCGGCGCTCAGGTAAAAGCCCACCGCGTTAGTCGCCTCTGATTACTCTGTCTGAACGGCATTAGACGTGATCAGATACGATAAACACAACCTGGCTTCACTGTCTCTGACACCTGTAGTCTAATCCTGTTGCCGTAGGTGATGTGGCTTTAAGCGTGCCCTGGCATGTCTTGTTTAGCAAAACAAAATTCTATGTTGGTGCAGGAGGATGGTGTGTGTGTGTGTGTGTGTGTGTGTGTGTGTGTGTGTGTGTGTGTGTGCAGTCCAGTGACATGCAGCAACTGAATATGTGTGTAAAGTGACCCAGTTTGCACAATGCTGCATGAAGAAGAGAGAGGTTTTCTAAAAAAAGAGTGACTAGTACTTTCACTCATCCCTCAAAGGAAAAATCCACCCTCCATTATAATTATAATTAACATTTGATTTTCAATGGTGCCCAAGATTTATTTTATTATATTTTATATATGTATATATATAAAATGGGTCTATTTACCCACAATGCCATTTTGACTACCTGCTGATAGTGGCGCCAGTCCTCGGATTATTTAGTCCTACCTAGCGGATTTACAGGTTGATGCAGCAGCACTTTAGTACTTTAGTCTGTCAAACAGATCAGCTTCCAAAACCTTCAGCTTCCACGCTAACACTCTAAACACCTCGCAAACATGTTTTTGAGGTTTTTTTTTTTTTTTGTTCTTTAATATGAGTTAGGATGTTGCGTAGATATTCTTCTAGATTTTCTGAATAATAGGTATCGACTGAGTGAATGTATTAGAATTTGAAAAATGAAATCAAAAAGCAGTTCTGGCAAGTGACTTTTACTTTTTGGATCCTACTGTAAATCTGTACGTTACAAAGACCACCCACTGTCCTCCGTCTTCTCTCCGCCTCCCGTGTCATACAGACGTGCTTTTGTTTATGATAAGTTATTTATTAGTGATTTAATTGTGTAATTCTAATTCGCTGTTCCAGTGATAATGAAAATGCGCATTTTCCCGATTTAAAGCTTGAAACTTGACTTTTTTTGCCACAATTTTTCCTCAGAAAATACATTAAAAAAAAAGAAGAAGAAGCAGATGTTCTCATCACACCTGCGTTTCATTCTGTAGATATTGTTTTATGGGGCAGGATTTGAGCTTCAAATAAAAATTAGTCCTCTTTTAAGATTTTTAAGTTTATTTTCACTCAGTTAAGCTAATGTTTATTCTTAGCAGTCCTATGTAAAAAATGAATAAATAAAAAAGTAAACAAAAAAGAGAACATGATGGAGCATGCGGTTATGGGGAAATAATCAACAGCGGGGAGGTGTGACGCAGCCCAATGTGAAACCCTGATAGAAAATGAATCAGCACTTTCTGACCAATCCGAATCAAGCACTCGACAGTAGTAGTGTAATATTATTTAGTGTAATATTATTTAGTGTAATATTATTTAATATCATTTCTAATGATTTGTTCTGAATTCAAGAATCCCCTCTTATGGTGTTTGACCCTCAGCTGCCGGATTCTAGCTGCCTTGTGTAAAAATGTCTGCCGAATAATTCAGTGTAAACGGCGAGTACCAACTTTTTCATGATGCCTTGCTTTTGATTTGCTTCACTTTTTTTCTCCCTCCACTCACTGTGATCACCATATGTTACTGTTTTGATTGTTTTCAGATTTGCACACGCTTTTCCGCTCCACCTACACTTGCCCGATCAGAACATGGCAAGTGGGCATCCCATTGACTCATTTGCTTTCATGTACAGACCCGAAAGCTCTCAGAACTCAAAGAGGTTAGTGGTATTACTTAAAGTCCCCCACATCCACTCAGTGCTTCTCCATCTTTACCCCTGTAACACAGTTGGCTTCAGTAAAACGCCACTTCATTACAGGCACAGAAGAGAAAAATGGAAGTGAGGTCATTTGGTTAATGGAATGTGAATGCTTGTGTCATGTTGCATTATTCGAAATTTCTTGTCCAAAACTTCATAATTAGAAAAGACCTTGAACAGAACTGCTTTACCTTTTGCTACCAAGACGTTCTTTTCTTTTTTTTTTTCTTTTTTCTTTTTCCTCTCTCTTCAAGACACAGCTGTGTTTGATTTGCAAGCTAATGTGGTTAGCTAATGTAGCAAACTAGCATAACTTTGGGAGAAGCGTGCTTACTGTAAGACACTTACAAATGGGCAAACTACCATAACTTGGGGTATACCATAGACCCCAACAAATGGGAAAGCTACAATAACTTCTAGTGTATCCCACCTGCTGTCACTGACAAGTGGACAAACTTCTGTAACTTCGGATGTAGCATCCCTAACATAAAGCAATTGGACGACCTACTATAACTTTGGGTGCAGCACAAACACCAACAAATTGGTAAACTACCATAACATTGTGCGTAGCACAAACACCAACAACTGGCCAAGCTACAGTAATTTCGAGTGTGGCATGCCTACCGTAAAGACATTAACAAATGGGCAAACTACTGTAACTTTGGGTGAATCATAACCATAAGCACTATTATAAATTTTGGTGTAGCATGCCTTAAAAAACAAGCAAACAACGATAACTTTGGATGCAGCCTCCTCCCTACCCTAAAGACAATAACACACTTACTGTAAAAACAGTAATAAGTGTACAAACGACCATAACTTCGGGGGGTATAGTCCTGCCAATCGTAAAAAAAAAAACACCAATAAATGGGCAAACTACCATAACTTCAGATGTAGCAACGTAACGTAAGTGCTGGAATGGCACAAATGGACCTGTTTCAATTAGGATAAAGCAGAATTGAAAACATATACATCGCTTTGGTTGAGTATAGCCAAGTAAATACGGTATCTTTTTCTCACCAGGCGGCGAGATTATTAGGTTTACCTTTATACCGATGTCCTTAGTGAACGTAGGGACTACACATGACAGGTTTATAGATCTGGGTGATGCCGCCCCCATTAGCCGCACTATAATGTGTCCTTTAGTCATGTTCCCTAAGGGAACTCTATTTACGACACGACATAAACGAGTACTGCGTGCGTTCATCCTGGTCTCCTTCTCTTTCCTCCCTCCATCCTCAGTTCCCCATTCCATCACAGCTCCGTACTCGGGAGTCGTCTGTTTCCTTTTCCTGCATCCTCATCTGGTTAACTCTCCAGTGTCATGTTATTGTACTGTCACTCATGTGCTATCCATCACGTTCTTATTTCCTTCTGGTCTTTTGATGTTAATATGAGCCATTTCCTCCTGATTGTTCTCTTTTTTCCCCCCCCCCATGTGTCATTTATGTAATACGAGATGTGATCTACTTATTAGAGGTGCCAGATTCCTTCAGTTTTAATGAGATATCATTTTGTACTGCCGCAGACAGAGAGATTAGCGACGACACTTTTTGTGTGGGTCGTTTATTATAAACTGCAAAGTGAAAATTGTGTTGCTGTTAGACTTTTATCATACTTTGTGTTGATACAAATGTATTAATCTACATTAAATTTTACGTTTTGTTTTTGTTCTAGCTTTGTAATGCAGAATAAGTCCATGTTTTAAATGAACAATTAACATGCTGTATAGTATTGCACAGTTGGGTTTTTATATTTAATTAGAAATATAAAAACCTCTTATGGAAGCCCTAAGAGGCCATGCATTATTTATTTATTTATTTTTCTTTCTTGTTTTCTCGTGATCATGACTTAATTTTCTCGTGATCTCCATATAAAAGTTGTTTTCTGGTGATCTCGACTGATCACAGACATAGTGCTGTTTCAGCTTGAGTGAGTCCCTGATCAAAGTAAAAAAGAAATTTGTTCGTCCATGATGCTGCGGGATTGCGCTAAGCTTTTGCTGCCTCGGGGTCAAGTGCACAGAACAATTAAGTTGTGACCACAAGAAATACAGTTGTTTGTTATGTGGATATAACGAGAAAATGGAGTCGTGATCACGTGAAAACTAAGAAAATAATGCACGGCCTCTTAGGGCTTCCGTAGAAAACTGTCAAAGTTTAGGAAATATGCGTTTTGATAGACATAATAATAATAATAATAATAATAATAATAACTTTCCAACGTGTGTTCAAATGTGTGTGTACTGTCTTTTGTGTACCTGTTATTATTTTGGTATTCCTTCTATTTCGAGTTGAAAATATTATTTGAACAGTGACCCTCACTCTAACCACTCTACTGCTCGTACTGTCGTCTATGTACTTTTTGTCTGGATGCCTTCCAGACTTCCTCAGTTTTTCCTCCATGACCTATTTTTATCTCTTAATAAACTTCATTAATCAAACCCGGCAGACACGTCTGGGAGGAGCAACAAAGTGTTTTCCAAACCTCACTGCTTTCTTCTGATGCTGCACCAGCTTTGCTTCTTTAATGTGTGTTTAATGCTGAATTTATAACCTTTTCCTCCCATTTCCCCCCCCCCCCATCTTCTTCCCCCCCCCACCCCCTTCAGTAAGGTTCGACCGTCTTCCAGCATGAATCCTGTTTATAGTCCAGTGCAGCCGGGCACGGCGTACGCAAACCCCAAGACCATGACGTACCAAGGTGAGCTGCTCAACACTCTCACTAAATGGTGCTTTTCTTCAAAAAGGGTGTGAGGTCATGTGAATAGAAATGTAAATATGATCACAATGTGGTATTTTAAACAATTGCCACTTTTATTAGTGCGCCATTACGCTTTTGGATTTAACTTTGTCCTACAACATCACTTCTATCACGCTGTTTTACAGTTATGTAATAATAATAATAATAAAAAAACACACTAAAAGTGTAATATGTGCCATTTATAGAAATCTGCAGGTTATCAATTATACAGTGTATAAGCAATATAACACTTGGGTGTGTGTTGTTATAGGAAACAACGATGGCGTGATGCAGCCAGACACGAAGTGGAGTTACTGTTACGACAGCAATGTTGATTATTTTCCAATAACAAGCAAGTCCAGAAGTGGATTATTCTTATACCTTATACCACAACAATTTGCCAACACAACACGTTGTATGTTTTATCCATTTATAGTATAATGTCTGTGAAACAAGTTCCTGTTATCACTTACTTTATAGCAGCCGCAAATTTTCGCTCTTTTCTCGCTCCCGAAGTTAATAAAACAGAAAAAAAACACCGCTTGCCGTGTTACTGAGACGCCACAGAGATCAAAACCCTCCGTCTTGAAGGCTTTCCCATGTCGGGAAACCTAAAGGAACAACTGCTGTTCCGAGGCACTGACATCGGAGACTCCTTCCGTACATGCTTACACGTTTATAAGCATCTCCTCACAGAAAACTCTACGATATCAAGCACTGCACGTTTTTAATCCGTTTATCTGCCAAACAAGTCCGTGAAATTATTAACGTTTTAGAAAGAGCGCATTAATATAAACCTGTGATTTGCCTTCCAGCCTGATCTATTGCCAGAGCTGCTGTTGTAGAAAATTAATCAACGGCTGCTATCTAGTCTGCTTCTCTCCGAGGAAAAGAAAAGTTGGAATGATATAAGCAGGGGTTAAGTCGCTTGCTGATTAGTTTTGGCGTGTAGAGCAGTTTGAGGAAGGAATTCATCACGAGAGGCAGTGAATTTACAGTGAATTTGAGGAAGTAATTGTTCCTCAGAACGTCTCTCTCTCTTTTTTTTTTTTTTCCCCCTGATAAGTTAATCATGTATTTTTTTGTCCTTGGTTTCCTCTCTGTTTGTTATTTTTATGGAGGATGGGCTATGCATTGTCCCACAGAGTTCAGTCAGTATTGCCTCAGTATTTATCAATAGTGTCTGCATGTTCACAGTCAGTACAGTTTACTTAATTTCTCAGGGTTGTCTTACACACGACAAACGTGTGTGTGTGTGTGTGTGTGTGTGTGTGTGTGTGTGTGTGTGTGTGTGTGTGTGTATGTTCTGACCCCGTGATCCCTCTGTGTGTGTCTGTCCTCAGGCTATCCTGCAGGTTATCCCACCACAGCTCCAGCATACACACCTAATATCTACCAGACGGGCACCCCGGGATACCCTCCAGGTAAAGCCCTGCATATCTTCCCTCATATCCTGTCTGCATTACCCAGCTGTATCTTTGGTACATATGTCACCTGACCTCTTTCTCTTGGTGCCTTTGTTTATGCAGGATACACAACAGGAACTCCCTATAAGGTGCCCCCGGCGCAGACGAACGGAGCCCCTCCACCGTACTCGGCGTCCCCGAGCCCCTACTCCGCGGCCATGTATCCCATCAGAAGTGCCTACCCTCAACAGAACCTCTACGCTCAGGTGGGCAGCGATATACACCATCCAGCCAAAACAGTGCTAGTAAACCTTACTTTCTATACACGACCAAGTATTTACAGTTGATTTCATTTAAAACGGGTAGTTTGACAGAATCGAGTTGAATGAAATGAATCAAATCTTGCAGCATATAGTTCATTTAAATGGGCAGTTCAATCGAATCAAGTGCTTTATCCTGGTGGGTGTGTCTGTGGAACCAAAGAACACAAGGCAGGAACACACCCAGGAAAGGACACCAGTCCCATCTCATGGCACCATACACACACACACACACACACACACACACATTTACACCTTGGGGCAATTTAGCATAGCCAATCCTCCTGGATCGTTTTTCGGAGGTAGGAGGAAACCAGAACCCCAGGAAGAAACCAATAATGTCTATCAATATTTATATTCAGATCTTGTTAAGAATACTTCATCTTTATAATCTTCTGATGTTTTCTGATGTTTCCATCATCTCTTTTCTCAAAGGGTGCGTATTATTCCCAGCCGATGTTTGCACAGCCACATGTAATCCATCACACCACGGTGGTCCAGCCCAACAGCCTGCCGTCAACCATCTACCCAGCGCCGGTGCCTGCTGCCCGGCCTAACAGTGTCCCTGTGGGCATGCTGAGTGGCTCCACCATGGCCATGTCTGCAGGTAGGGGATGATTTTATGCTGACTGGTTTTGATCAGGTGAATGTTTGCATTTAGTACACGCACTGATGGCACCGTTATTTTATACCGGATGCTTTGGGGCAGCTGAACCACTCAGATCAGGCTTTAATGAAACAGAACACATGCATGTGATTTAGGAGAACAAAACAGGGCTATAGCCTAAGATGTGTGATACAAATAAAATCGGACAAACAGTGTTTTCTTGTTATGGCAGTGATGGACTCTTTGCGTTTGTTTTCCACAGGGCCTCTGCTCACCACACCACAGCACACGCAACACATCGGCACTCACCCGGTCACCGTGCCAACGTACAGGCCTCAGGGGTACAGCTATGTACCTCCGCACTGGTAGAGCTGCCAGCACACTGCATGTGAGTGGTTTCGTGCTACAGTGATCAGTAAGCTGTGTTTTTCATTATGGTGGCTGCAGACGGAAGTAAAGAAAAGGAGCAGGCGATAGCTTAGTGGTTAAGATTCTGTGCCCGTGAGTTCAAATCACAGTCTTGTCAGGGTTGATTTATACTTCTGCGTCTGTGCACTTCTGGAGTCCAGCAACATACTTGCATGTAATGATTCTGTGTGAGCTAGGGGGCAGTGTCTGATGTATTGAACCAAAGTACTGAATGCAATAAGGAAGAATTTTGTTTTTACCCTATGAGAGAATATATATATATATATATATATATGTGTAATACTGTATCTAATAATCTTGTCGAAATAATAATAATAATAATAATCAGAAATAGTAATCACTTGAAAGATTATTCATTCAATAAGCTTCTGATTTTTGCCCAATGGTTTCACTATTTTCCTCCAAACATAGCCAGGAGACCATGATTTTTGATTTTGTGGTGGAAATTAAAACCCATCATTATCAAAGTTAGTAGTTCCTATAGGCACACTATATGGCCAAAAGTATGTGGACACCTGACCATAACACTCAAACTGTTGCCACAAAGTTGGAAGCAAGCAATTGTATAGAATGAATATATACAGGTGCATCTCAATAAATTAGAATGTCGTGAAAAAGTTCATTTATTTCAGTAATTCAACTCAAATTGTGAAACTCGTGTATTAAATAAATTCAATGCACACAGACTGAAGTAGTTTAAGTCTTTGGTTCTTTTAATTGTGATGATTTTGGTTTACATTTAACAAAAACCCACCAATTCACTATCTCAACAAATTAGAATATGGTGACATGCCAATCAGCTAATCAACTCAAAACACCTGCAAAGGTTTCCTGAGCCTTCAAAATGGTCTCTCAGTTTGGTTCACTAGGTAAGCCACAAACATTCATTGCCAAAGAAGCTGGCTGTTCACAGAGTGCTGTATCCAAGCATGTTAACAGAAAGTTGAGTGGAAGGAAAAATTGTGGAAGAAAAAGATGCACAACCAACCGAGAGAACCGCAGCCTTATGAGGATTGTCAAGCAAAATCGATTCAAGAATTTGAGTGAACTTCACAAGGAATGGACTGAGGCTGGGGTCAAGGCATCAAGAGCCACCACACACAGACGTGTCAAGGAATTTGGCTACAGTTGTCGTATTCCTCTTGTTAAGCCACTCCTGAACCACAGACAACGTCAGAGGCATCTTACCTGGGCTAAGGAGAAGAAGAACTGGACTGTTGCCCAGTGGTCCAAAGTCCTTTTTTCAGATGAGAGCAAGTTTTGTATTTCATTTGGAAACCATGGTCCTAGAGTCTGGAGGAAGGGTGGAGAAGCTCATAGCCCAAGTTGCTTGAAGTCCAGTGTTCAGTTTCCACAGTCTGTGATGATTTGGGGTGCAATGTCATCTGCTGGTGTTGGTCCATTGTGTTTTTTGAAAACCAAAGTCACTGCATCCATTTACCAAGAAATTTTGGAGCACTTCATGCTTCCTTCTGCTGACCAGCTTTTTGAAGATGCTGATTTCATTTTCCAGCAGGATTTGGCACCTGCCCACACTGCCAAAAGCACCAAAAGTTGGTTAAATGACCATGGTGTTGGTGTGCTTGACTGGCCAGCAAACTCACCAGACCTGAACCCCATAGAGAATCTATGGGGTATTGTCAAGAGGAAAATGAGAAACAGGAGACCAAAAAATGCAGATGAGCTGAAGGCCACTGTCAAAGAAACCTGGGCTTCCATACCACCTCAGCAGTGCCACAAACTGATCACCTCCATGCCGCACTGAATTGAGGCAGTAATTAAAGCAAAAGGAGCCCCTACCAAGTATTGAGTACATGTACAGTAAATGAACATACTTTCCAGAAGGCCAACAATTCACTAAAAATGTTTTTTTTATTGGTCTTATGAAGTATTCTAATTTGTTGAGATAGTGAATTGGTGGGTTTTTGTTAAATGTAAACCAAAATCATCACAATTAAAAGAACCAAAGACTTAAACTACTTCAGTCTGTGTGCATTGAATTTATTTAATACACGAGTTTCACAATTTGAGTTGAATTACTGAAATAAATGAACTTTTCCACGACATTCTAATTTATTGAGATGCACCTGTATATATATAAAACCTCTTTCAGCATGACAATGCCCCTGTGCACAAATCGAGCTCCATGAAGACATGGTTTGTCAAGGTTGGAGTGGAAGAACTCGAGTGTCCTGCACAGAGCCCTGTCCTCAACCGCACTGAACACCTTTGGGATGAACTGGAACACCAACTGCACCCCAGACCTTCCCGCACTACATCATTGCCTGGCCTTACTAATGCTCTTGTGGCTGAATGAACAAAAATCCCCACAGTCACGCTCCAAAATCTAGTGGAAAGCCTTCCCAGAAGAGTGGAAGTTATAATAACAGCAAAGGGGGATGTTCAAAAAGCACGTATGGGTATGATGGTCAGGTTTTCACACACTTTTGGCCATATAGTGCATCATCCCTCAGAGAATCACTGCTGGATCTCTAAACACGACTCTTCAGTTCTTCACTGCTCAGCTAAATGAGCAGTTGGATTGGATTCTGCCTCTGAAACACTCTTGATAAGGAAAAATGTGCCGTTTCTGTTGGCATGACTAGGCGTGTAGTCAATAAAGCAAAAGTTTTTAGGATATACAGAAGTGCTTGGACAGGGTAGAGTGGAGCATTGCTGATGCTGAGCATTTATTGTTTAATTAACTTCCTGTGCTCTCTCTCTCTCTCTCTCTCTCTCTCTCTCTCTCTCTCTCTCTCTCTCTCTCTCTCTCTCATAGATCTGGAGTTCACATTGTTCACATTTCCAGTCTTCGTGGACGCAGCCTCCAGCACCGGGCCACAGAGTCCTTCTGCGAGTACAAATACTGAACGAGCAACGGTCACTTTATGTGTTCTTGGCGATTTCGTTAAAGCTGCTCACTCGGATCGAAATTTGTTCAGTTTTTGTGTTACGTTAGAAATCCCTGACCAACACCTACCAGCAGTTAAAACACACAAACACACACATAAAATTCAATTACACCGAGCAGCAGTGAGCATTTTGCTGCTCTTAACACTGGGCCCTGTGCTACACTAGTACTTTCTCTAACAGTCTGAATGTACACATTTGTGTATTACATTATATAACACTTAGGTTTGAGTTCAGGGTTTTTACTTTTGTTTTTTTTCCTCCCCCCGTTTTCTGCAGTGCTCTTGTGAAAAGGGCTGTGCTTTTTATTTCTCTGTCAAAATTTGCCTTTGAGAAAAGGTTGACATCCTTCATCTCCCAGCACATGAGTAGGGTCTTCCTGCTTGTGCTAGTTTGCAGAATGTGGGGACTCATAGTGAATCATTTTCATCTGGTACTGCCATACTAATAGATGCACAATCTTTACATCTTTACATCTTTACATTTCAGGGGTTTAATCAGCTGTAGTGGACATTAAAGTGGGTTGGCCTTCTTAAGTGGGTTTTTATAAATCAGTTAACCAGATTTAGTGGACACTTCAAGTGAATTAGCCCATTTCTAGGGACACTTTAAATGGGTTAACCATTAGTAGGTGGCATTTGAAATTAATTAGCAGGACACTTCAAGTGCGTTAGGACACTTCCATGGTTTAAGTGGGTTAACCAGCTTTGGTGGTTATTAACATTTAGGTGATCTATTAACCAGCTTTATTAGAAACTTTAAGAGGGGCAGGCAGTTTTAGTGAACATTTCGAGTGGGTTCGGTAAACATTTAGATGGACATTTCTTTAGGTGAATCATCTTAAGTGGACACTTCAAGTGGGTTTAACCGGTTTTAATGCCCACTTCAGTTAACTAACCGACGTTTTCAGGACAATTTCAATGGGTGAATCATCTTAAGTGGACACTATAGGTGGGTTAACCAGTTTTAATTGACACATCAATTAATTAACCAGATTTAAAGAGACATGTGCATGAGCTATTCATCTTAAGTGACACCTGAAGTGGGTTAGCCAGTTTTAGTGCATATTTTAGTTAGCTAACCAGATTTAACGAGAACTTTCATTGGCTCATCATCTCAACTGGGCATTTCAAATGAGTTGGTGGACATTTCAGGAGGTTATCCAGCTTTAGTGGACATTTTGGTGGGTTAGCCAGTTTCACTGGATGCTTCAAGGGGAGGGCAGAGGGTAAGCCTGTTTTAGTGGATTTTTAGTATTTTAGTCAGTTACCCAGCTTTAGTGCACATGTTAAGTTTTAACGGACATGTCGGTAGGATATCTGCCATCATATCTCACGAAGCTGTGAAGCAGTGTCGATATATTATCCATGCAGTATGTAAAACGTGAACAAAATGAGCAAAAGGCCTGCTGTAATAGGCTTTACATGCACATGCTTATTGATTATGCACTCACTCGTGTGCATATGCAGAAATCATAGAAGAGATACAATAAGACAGGAGCAATGCAGCTGGTGGTCTAGGAGGCGTAGAGGTGTAACGAAGTGTGAAAACTGAGCAGAAAGGTTTGAGGCCCTGGTCATTTGAACTTTACACCAATTTGTGCTCGCGCCACACCGTCAAACTCGTTGGGCTCTAAAAGACTTAGCTGGATTTGGTTTCATTCTGTACGCGCTTAGATTGTCAGATCGAAGCAGACAGAAATAGTGTATGATTGATTTATAGGACTTTGTGTAGGCCTGATGCAAGCATGCTTACTTCAGTGATTCCTTCCGTCACGCTAAAATCTGTCCAAATCAAAGCGCCAGCTTTGGACGCTACGTTTCCGAGTGTGGTTTGCAATAAAGTTCAGAAGTCCACGTGGTTTTCATGCTCCTGTGTAGCGTCAAAGAACTCGTTATTAGGCAGCTGAGAGGGAAACGAAACACTATCCTTGCTTTTTACTACTGTTTGTAAAGCACCCTTGGCATCTTTCTGTTTAATAATTCACACGAGTGGTCACTTGCAGGACAAAGCAAGGACACAAGCTTAGGAGCAAAACATTTGTTTTAGTCATCATAGCAACTTCATAGCTAACTAGCGTGCCAATTAGGTGGCTGGATAATGACCTAGCCTGCTGATTGGCTAGCAGAATAAAAACAGAAAATAGCTACATATAACCAGATTCTAACATTTGAACTAACTGAATGATGTCGAGTTGTAGTGCATTCTGGGTAAGTTCTATAGTTCGACAGTGTACAGTGATGCCGAATTCATCCTCCACTTGAGAAAGTACCGTCATTAGAGTTGCGGCAAGGGTTCAACAAACGAGAAATGCTGTCGGAAAGTCGTCAAGGGTGTGTTAAAAACAGTTGGAAAGCAGGATGTGGGTTTTTTCCCCATCCCGTCTCTCTCTTTCCATGCATGCTAGTTGTCTTAGATTTTGGAGCAGGCCATAGTCTCGAGGTAGCGCTAAAGAAGGAATTAAAATCTGTGTTTTATCATGCATTAGGTTCTCGTGCCTGGGCATAAGAGAATAGTTAGTATAGGTGAGAGACTACATTGCTCAAGAAACTCATAACGAACGTATATAACATTTCAGTAAGGAATATTGCACTCTTCAAAAGTAATAATCTATGCTTGTAGTTGGTACAGTACTTAATCTTAAATAAAAAGCGCATTTATTGTACATTTCAATTGTGGTACTCTAGTCTTCCAGACAAAAAAAAAAAAATACACTGAAGAGATCCATGCAAAATATTATATATCATTGCAGTATTCTTCCATATTTTAATCACTTTATTAAAAAAAAAAAAAAAAAAGCAAGTCTGTGTTTTATTAAAAAGTGACAAAATTGAGTTTGCAGGCTATATTTCAAATGGTCACACTAGTCTAGAGTTGTGTGTTTGTCTAGGGGAGGTTGTCGCCCTGGGTTGTGCCGTGTCGGTCCGTGTGTATGGTGAGATTCGCAGCATCCTCTGTATCCTCGTAATTGTTGGTTTTATGCAGTTAAGCATCATGAAATAACCCAAATTATATTTTCGACAACAGAAGTATGCTCTCTGGCTTTCGTGAGGGTTTGGCTTAAAACCTTGAAAGTACAGCGTCGTTAAAAGTAAAAGTTTGTTATCTTAAGTCGCTACGGGCGACTTTACGTTCCCAATGTTCACATCACAACAAATTCGAATGAGTCGTTTTGCTCGAATGTAACATGTCCTGGTTTCTATGAAGCTTGTATTCATAAAACTTATGTGCTTATAGTTTTTTTTGGTATTTGGTTGGTGATAAACACCTAACATAAATGTTATTATTCATCCCTGAGGATTTGTGTTTTTAACCTTTTTAGCAGTATGTACAGAATGCTTCATTATCGGTATAATCGCTATGCATTACATAGCCAGATCTTTTGGTGTATTTTGTACACCAAGAACCGCCTGCAGAAATAGATAATTCGACAGACCTTTCCCCCTGTAAGCTTATCAATAAACACAAGATGATCTTGTTTACTCACTGCTCCAAAACAAAACTCTAATAACTAGTAGCAGATCGTTACTCTAATGATTCTGAAGCTTGTGGCCAGAAAAGTGTAAAAAAGCAAACAAACATGGCCTGTGGGTGGAGCTTCTGAGGCTGAGACTACAACGTACATCACATATTAAGGTGAGTAATGACATTAATATGGATAATAAGGTTTATATTATGTTAATAAGAGGCATTATTGCTGTAATAAGCACAAGCGTTATGAATTCAGCTCCATAGAAAAGTGTTACTTTTATCCAGTGCATCAAATTTCAAGTTTTTCTGATGGATCACCGTATTCATTCCGGTTTCATTGTAGTGCTTCATCTTAACGCTGTTCTACCTGAGACACGACACAACACGCACGTACGGAACAAAATTCGAATAATCCTAACAAAGAAATGACATACGCAGCTAAACATTTTAAGCTATGCACTGGTTGATTATTTGTGACTGATACAGTAGTAGAACCCTATGTTTTACACACTATATACACTTTTTACACACGTTGATCCTGTAGCGAAATGCAAGCAGCAATGCATGGCCGCTAGGAACAGACCTGCGAATACTGATGAGTGAGACGTATTTGCGAATGTACATATCCAAATATTATACAGAGAACGAGTATTTTGAGTATTTGAGCACTAGAATGTATTTTCAAATACATGTATTTTCTCAAAGACTTAAGTACTTAGGTACTTTTCCGCCCAGGTCTGTTGTAGAGAGTCCGATCATTTTCCATCCCTCATTTCAACCCTATTTAGTTACGGATAAGTCTTAATGTTCGTCATAGTTTGTTTGTTCAGTATGATGACAGTACAACCTAATATCACAGTTTTCACTATATCGTACCATCTGCTTACATTCAACGCCATATAATACTTCAGGGTTCTTTTATTTATCTTGAGAAACTGCTCGGATATTTTCGACTCGTTAAGAGTCTTAATAGTTTAGAAATTACAAATGAGAAATTCTCGGATTGTGCTTGCGAAAGCATTCAAGACTTGGTAATGATAAGAGTCTCTCTTTTGTAGGTTTTCATCCAGAACAAAGTGAACGAATTAAAATTTTGAACGTTTAGGTTTTATTCCAGACTAGATTCAGTCACCTCATTACTACAAGATATGTTGGCCTCATATTTTTTATTATTTTAATTTTAATTTTTTTAAACAATACAAAAAGAATTGAGCAACATTATTTAAGGTGCATAATTGGACCATAAGGACCACCGTTGTAACTTTTTGAATGTACATTTACATTAATATACACATATATAAGCTTTTTTCTGTCCTTGTACAATGGTGAAGGATCAACTGCATCCTGTTTTTAAAAATGTCCATTTTTTTTCCTCTCGCAACTTTACAGTCTGTAACCTGGAGGTGTCTTTAAATGTGACGGATAAGTTGTTGATTTAAGGGTTTAAAGTAATTTGATTGGTTTTAGACATTCATTAAATCCAAGTCTTGTGGTTATTTTGGTTACTGACAGTAAATATACCTTTCCTGTATATGGATTTTGGACGAGGGAATGAATCCTCTTTTTTTAAAAAAATCCTCTTTGTTATTTTTTCTCCCAAATGTTTAGGGCAATGTTAAAAATTCAAAATTTCATTTCTCTAATGTTAAATTGATTGTCCTTTTTTTTTCTTTTTTTTTTTTTTTTTGGCAAGGAACACTTAAGAGACATTCTTGGCTATACTATATGACATAAACCAGGACGTATCTCGGTTTGTGTGTTATCTGTACACTAGAATATATTTTCACATACAAATTAGAACTCTAAAATAATAGTGACGTACATTTTGCCCTAGAGAACATTTTCCACTCGCTGTAAACCACGGAGTTTCGCAGTTCTTGTACAAGCGCTTAATTACGGATACTAAACCAAGATAGAAACGTAGGCCGACACGTCGTCTTCCGAAATGTAGTTTTCATTATGAGTTTTGGTTTCATCAAGCAGGGTTTAAAATCAGTTTTACTCAGCGCTTTTCTGTCTGTTACATGACGTTGCAATAGTTATTCACATCAGGTTTGTGCAAATGAAGTCCAATTCTGTTGTTTTATGTTGTAATGAGGATCTGTTTGCTGATCTTGGTGAATCAAAAACCAGGGTTGTAATTGTATTATATTTGCTGTACATGTAAAATGTAGACCATTCAATAACTATTAAAATCTTTCAAAAACAATTAGGATTTGTCCTGCTTTATGGTTTGTTTAATCCCTACATATGTAATATTTTTTTTCTCATTAAAGTGCACCTTTTGTTTAATTTTGACATTTATTTATGAGTGGAAAAGTTTTCACACCCTTGTAACGAAATGAATGACAATGAAATGTAATATATTGAGTGTGATAGGTTACGCATGTAGTCCTTCATTATCACAAGCAACAAAGTGATCAAGTAAGTTAGGATTAAAAGATTAAAAGATTGCTCTATTTTTTTAATGTGATATAAATATCCTCTAATGACTTAAATTCTCATCCTTGCCGTTATACCTGTCTGCAACTTCTTCCGTATACTCTGAGCCGAGGATGTTTTGAATAATAAATATATTAAATGTGCTTTAACTGCAAGTTCTGATTTTAAATCTCAAACTATCAAAAAACAACAACAACAAATGGCCGTAATATGATGCAACATATATTTTTATATTATAGTGCAACACCAGGGGTGGAATGTCTTAAAAGTATCAATAAAAAATTTTTTACTCAAGTATCAAAAAGTTACTGTTTTCCTGATTAAATAAAGTTCATGTCATGTTCCACGCAAAAAGTAACTTTTACTATGTAACTAAAACCGTCTAAAACTAGGCTGTTTTGCCTTAAAAAACATCATTCAATCCGTGTAAGTTTACAATATTTATCATTAGGTAGGCAGTCAAGTCAAATTCTAGCTATGTTAGCTACTGGGATCGATGCTACCTGGCATAAGCAAAAAATATAACAGGCTAACATCCTTAAATACACCTAGTTATTGTTAACAAATTGGCTAAACTTAACATATTTTAGATTGTTTTAATGCCTTCTATTGAAGCATTGACGTACTCCAACACATTGAAAAATTTTTCCTGAGGTAGGGCCAGGGGCCACTTTTCCTGAGGTTCAAGCTATCTTCAAACGCACATGGATAGCTACAGCGCTAACTACATTGTCTAGCATAAGGTCACTACATTGATGAACTTGATTAGATGCTAAACTGAGCCCATTCACTTACTGAACAGTGTCCAGTCATTTACTGGATGAGAAAAGAGACATTTGTGATTTGTAACAAGTACTTTGAAGGTCTAAATAAAAATGTAAGGAAGTAAAAAAAAAAAAAAATTGTTTTTTTCCCCTTGGAAATGTAATTAACTGAGAGTACAAGTATTCAATTCAACTAAGTATAGCTACTGGAGTATTTTCCACCTCTCAGCGATACACACTATTGTTTTGCCATGACGTAATGACTGTTAACCACAACACAACACAAGTGAATAAAGTTCAATAAAGTTTGTTCAAACATTTTTAAATGAGCCTCCTTGCGTTATCAACACGTCAATCATTGTAATAATGTGCAGTAGTTTATTAATACTATTCCTTGGCCTCGTTTAACCAACAGTCACCACTGGAGGGCGACATTTCACAGCGTTCTTCCAACAAAGGCCGAATTCCGAATAGCGTCCTCGTTCGCTAC
This sequence comes from Cranoglanis bouderius, assembly GCA_023630585.1. Taxonomy (NCBI): domain Eukaryota; kingdom Metazoa; phylum Chordata; class Actinopteri; order Siluriformes; family Cranoglanididae; genus Cranoglanis; species Cranoglanis bouderius. The sequence goes on from CM042553.1 coordinate 19,874,652, forward strand.
ACGAGTGCACTATGTAGGGTGAGTAGTGATGGATTCAGCCTTACGTAGTGCACTACTGTCCAATAGGGAGTCGTTTTTTTGGGGGGGATTCATCCTTTATAAACGCGTCTCGCGCGATCCCTCCGACGTGTCGCCATGGAGTTTTTTCCTCCCCCCGCCCCCGTCCTCCTCCTCCCCTTCCTCCCCTTTCCTCCCTCCAAGCTCGGCCGGAAACTCCGCTCCATTTCCATTACAAACTCGGCCCTCCGAGTGCGGAGTGTTGTTGTTGTTTTTTTTCAACAGTGTGCAGCACAAGTAAAGGTTTGGGAGCATGTTATGGCCGCTTAACCTCCTGTAGTTGTTCAGGTTAGGTTCTCCAGCTTCATTTCTCCCGTTATTTCAGTAAAGACTGGGTTTTTCCCTCTCTGTGGTGCAGATGTATGCGGCGGCTTGGCGGCTGAATTTTCTTCTCTCACTTTTCTCGGGACTCTTGTAAACATGCAGCCCCCGCCAAGAAAGGTAGGTTTTGTTTTTTTTTCCCCTTTCATATATCTATAATAAGAATAATTCTTATTTATTTTCTTTATACTTTTGTAGCTGTTCTGGTTTAAAACCGCTATTTAAAATCAAAGGAGCTCGCCGAAGCAACATTGTGTCCAGTTGAAAAGAAGTTTTCAGAGGAGCTAATGTTACATTGGTGCTACATGTTTTTCCCACACAGCCATTTACTCAGAGTGTAAACCAAGTTAAATCAACTTATATTAAAATGTAGCCTTTTATTTAAAATAAATAAATAAACAAAGCTTTAGTGTTATAATGTAATGCATGTCATTAATCAGTTTTATTTGTGTAAATCTTACACATTAATATATAAAGTTCTTATAGGCCTGTGTAACTTATTTATTTATTTATTTATTAATTATTATTATTATTTTTTTAGACATATAAACACATTGACATGCGTAATATAACATATATTTATTTAATTTATCATTAAGTATTCTCTGCTCAGAGGATATGTAAGAGTTTGGAGGTAATTATAAGGGCAAAGATGATAACATTTATATCCCTTTTACTAAATGAGAGAAAAATTTTATGCTGTTCTTTTTTTTTTTTTTTTTTTTTTTAAATGTCACTATTAATATGTTGACATACACTACACGACCACTTTATTACTCCTGATAATGAAGGATTATCTTTATGTGTTATAAAACCTTAATATCACACTTAATATATTATATCGCTGCTATAAATGAATTTTGTACCGAGGTTATAAAGAAATTCAGACAAATTCCAAACAAAAGTTTTTCATGGTTAATAAATATACACAATATATAAATATATAGACAATATAGTCACAATCCTGGTTTCTGATTCACCAAGATCAACGAACTGATCCTCATTACAACATAAAACAAGAGACTTTGCACAAACCTGAATCTGAATGACCTGAATAATAATAATAGTATTATTATTATTATTATTATTATTTTATTATATAATCTGTGGATTATCGTAACGAGAGATTGTTTTATTGTGCCTTTTTACTAGTCAGATCCGTGGTCACAACGGTACACAGTAACTATCAAGGTCAAATAGACACAAGATGGTGTTCAATTCAATTCAAAGTAAAGAATGAAATGCAGTTTTGCTGATGTGTAAAGTAGATCCTCCTGTTACGACAAAAGAGATATGATATGATCTACAATATGATATGATTTTCACCCAGTGTGTTATCCAATACAGCAGGATCGTTTTACACCACAAACACTACGACAAAATCTTCTAGCGGTAGAAGCCACGCTTTCTCAGCATCTGTTATGCCTGTGTAATTATTTAAAGCCGTATTTACGGTGTCATAATAGTAGTATGCACTAAGCTTTAAATGCATTTTACATTGACGTAGATAACAGACTGCAGTGTGCCAATTTAAAAAAAAAAAATAAATAAATTATAAAGTTTGTAGTCGTACAAGCCAGTGGAACTGGAAATGTCCATGTTCATTTTGGATTGAGATACACTTAATACAAGAGCACGTGTAATAAATCTGATCTGTAACCATTCGAGTCATTCAGCATAATAATCCAAATCCGCCGTGTCCCGCAGGTGAAAGTGAGTCAGGAGCTGAAGCACGCTCACGCAGAGCAGCTGAGCAAACTTAACGTGAAACATCAGACTGACTGTGACCTTCTGGAAGACCTGAGGTGAGGCCTCTGTGAACAGTACTGTCATTGAGGATTTCTGGTGTGAACATGATGTACGATTTAAAAAAAAAAAAACGCCGCACGGGGCAGGGCTTGCCTCAGCGGGTAGGATTCGGCGAGGTTAAATTCCCAGGGTAGATCAGAGAGCTACAGCTGGGCCTTTGAGTAAGGCACTTAACCCTAAACTGCACTGATAAAAGGTTTCCCTGAATGAACACAAGCCTCTTCGTCTTGTAGCCGTGACGATGTGGAAAGCCGGCTTTACACCGTGCGATCATAAAAGAATTCTTTGGTTGTGACTTTTTATTTTATTTGAGCAGGGTATAGTCACATCTCTCTTACAGCGAAATCTTTTTCTACAAGCGAGCCCCGGCTAAGAAGGATAGATAGCTACCACAAACAACAGTCGGACACAGGAGGTAACAAACGAGTCCCTCCAGGATTTTGCGGTCGCAGAAACCAACGCAAAACCAAGCAAACTATTGTAATCATCATTATATTAATATAATTATTCGAAACTACCTCAGATTTTCCGCAGATTTGGGCCAAGACACGTCACGTCACGTCACGTCATCACAACGCACGTTCAGCCGAAGCCCTCTACGATTCACGTGCGTCAAACACGAGTACAGCTAAAAAGGTCTCATTTCCCAACAAACATCACTGCGAAAGACTGTGCAGAACAATTTCAAGCAATCGCAATCTTGCCAATTCAAGTAGTTTTCCACAGAAGAAAGCACAGAAGTCTCTGCAAATTGCATCGCAAATTCTGAAAAAAAAAAAATCGCAGCAAAATCAAGCATTTTTGGTCGCAACAATCACAAAAAAAAAAAAACAACAACAACGCGGAATCCTGTACGAAATCCTGTACTGAAACAATTCTAAACAGGAGCACTCACACAACAACAAATTACTTCTAAATAGCTTAAAATGTGGTAATGTTGAGATAACGTGACGTGTAATCGATTTAGTGCCATCGCAATCACAAGGCAGTCGACGGCAAAGTCCTGTCAGCGTCAGAACATTGTTTATTATTAAAATCTCAGCGAATCCTGATCCCCGTCTACATCTCACAGGACACCTACAAACTGGTTGTGCCGTACCGTAATAGTGAAACGTAAATGAAACATACGAATGGACATCTGCCTCAAGCTCAGTTTATGTTTATACGTTCTCATTTTCTGCTGATTGTTGACATAAACAGATCGTGGTCATTTTCTTTAATCACAGGTCTATCGTTAGAGGATCTTCATCGCATTGTATAATCGGTCTTGAAGGACAAATGTGGCGATTCTTAATGTTTATATTTTGAATTAAAATTATGATTACAAGTCAATTATATATATATATATACGTATGTGTGTGTGTTTTGTTTGTGTATTTGTTTTTTCTTTACTACATAAAGATGTATTATCATATCGATTGTTATAGCATTATAACGATGTATATATATATATATATATACATATATGTGTGTGTGTGTGTGTGTGTAAAGTAAGAATGCTTTAAAAATACACGTGAATAGTTTATATTTATCAATTAACAAAATGCAAAGTGAGTGAACGGAAGAAAAATATTTATAGTGACCTCCCTTTGCCTTCAAAACAGCATCAATTCATCAATTCTTCTAGTTCTTTCATACAGTTTTTGAAGGAACTCGGCAGGTAGGTCGGCCCAAACATCTTGGATAACTAACCACAGTTCTTCTGTGGATTCAGGCAGCTTCAGTTGCTTCTCTCTCTTCATGTAATCCCAGACAGACTCGATGATGTTGAGATCAGGGCTCTGTGGGGGCCATACCATCACTCCCAGGACTCATTGTTCTTCTTTACGCTGAAGATAGTTCTTAATGACTTTCACTGTATGCTTGGGGTCGTTGTCATGCTGCAGAATAAATTTGTGGCCAATCAGATCTGCCTGTACTTCTCAGCATTGAGGAGACCATTAATTCTGACCAAATCCCCAACTCCATTTGCAGAAATGCAGCCCCAAACTTGCAAGGAACCTCCACCATGCTTCACTGTTGCCTGCAGCCACTCATTCACGTACCGCTCTCCAGCCCTTCGGCAAACAAACTGCCTTCTGCTACAGCCAAATATATAATTTTTCTGCACCCAGTTCCTGTGTTTTCATGCATTGTTGAGTCGCTTGGCCTTGTTTCCACGTCGGAGGTGTGGCTTTTTGGCCGCAAGTCTTCCATGAAGGCCACTTCTGACCAGACTTCTCTGGTCAGTAGATGGGTGTACCAGGGTCCCAATGGTTTCTGCCAGGTCTGAGCTGATGGCACTGCTGGACATCTTCAAATTGCGAAGGGAAATAAGCCTGATGTGTCTTTCATCTGCTGTAGTAAGTTTCCTTGGCCGACCACTGCATCTACAGTCCTCAACATTGGAAACCCCTGTCTGCCTTGCTATTTCTGCCTGGGAGAGACCTTGCTGATGCAGTATAACTACCTTCTGCCTTGTTGCTGTGCTCAGTCTTGACATGGTGCCAACTGTCCTCAGCAACCTCACCTTGTTAGCCGAGTTTGGCTGTTCCTCACCCAGTTTTATTCCTCGTACACAGCTGTTTCTGTTTCAGTTAATGATTGGGTTTCAACCTACATGTTGAATTGATGATCATTAGCACCTGTTTGGTATAATTGTTTAATCATACACCTGACTATATGCTTACAAAATCCCTGGCTTTGTGCAAGTGTACCTAGAAGAATTGATGCTGTTTTGAAGGCAAAAGGTGGTCAATCCAAATATTGATTTGATGTAGATTTTTCTTCTGTTCACTCACTTTTAAACTATTAACATGTCTATTTTTGAAAGCATTCTTACTTTACAGCATTTTATCACACCTACCTAAAACGTTTGCACAGTACCCTCTCTTTATCTTTCTCTCTCTCTCTCTCTCTATATATATATATATATAATGTATGTGTGTGTGTGTGTATGAGAGGCTAATAATTATGTGTGCCCTTCCCTTCCTTTCCCTTGAGATGCCCTTACCGTGCATCTTTATTTTTTCCAGAGACCTGTAACTACATACATTCAGGATCAGTACATGTTGCACAGTGTGATATTACACCTTTTGTACTGTACTCTTATTATAGGAGAGATACTGTACTGTGCAGTTTAGTTGATTCGCCCATTCATTGCTCTGCAGTTTGAAAAACACCTTGGGCTTTTGGGAGCACCATGCACTAAAGTGTGTGTGTGTGTGTGTGTGTGTGTGTGTGTGTGTGTGTGTGTGTGTGTGTGTGTGTGTGTTTGCAACACCTCCATTGCAAAACGTTTCAGGCAGAAGGTTGGCTTTGACACTGCGTAGTCGCTGTCAGTACGGCAAACACACAGGAAGCACACAAAGCACTATTGCGTGTGACGTAACGCCACGTTCATAACTGCACACTCAGATCAGCAGAATAATGATAGACTTCGACATGGAGGTCCGTGACATAACGTTAGATGTACGTGTCCTTTAACAAGATTAAGGCAGGATAGTAGTGCTGAAAGTGTGTGCAGATTTAACTCTAATATTGTGTGTGTGTGTGTGTGTGTGTGTGTGTGTGTGTGCAGGACGTACAGCCAGAAGAAAGCAGTTATAGAGAAAGACTATGCACAGGTAAGTCTGTTTGCACTTTGGATAATTTATGTGAGTAATTTGTGTCTGTTTTTATGATTATTTTCTGTAATGAAAAAGCTGCAGAAAAATAATTCGTAACAATTCTATAAAATCCTCAAGGTTCATTTCCTTTTTATTCTGGAAATTCTGTATATATGCCACGATTGCTGTTTATTAGCCATAAAGAAATGTTTACTCCAGAGCAGAAAACTTTGTTGATCTTTTCAAAGGATTAAACGGTGCGTTCATGCATGTTTTTGTCTCCGAATACCAGAGCGGTGTCTGCTATATCTTTGGTATAACTCTGATACAAGCCAAATGTTTTCATTGTCATTCATTCTCAGAGCGATCTGGCTACCACATGTATTCATGCATTTCTGTTTTTTAAAGAGGAGTAATAAAGTGTCATGCTGTAAGGGTATCGGGTTCAGAGCGGGCTGTGTAGAGGTCACAGGAGTCATTCAGAAGCCACTGTTTCAGCCCTTGTGTGTGTGTGTGTGTGTGTGTGTGTGTGTGTGTGTGTGTGTGTGTGTGTGTGTGTGTGTGTGTTCACCTCATGTTACAGCTCATTATTGTACATGTTGCATATTTTACCTAACGGTATGGAATGTAAAATGTTTTGCTTTTGTTAATGTTCCTGCTTTGGGTCGGGTTTAGTGACTGCGGTCAGCTGTAAATGGTTACCATTGAGAAGTTTAGGGTTTGAAGTTGGGTTGTCTTACCGTTTCTCCCCCTCCCCTCGTATTTTTTGGCAGTGGCTTTGTCCCGGTTTGTTATCTCAGAGGAATGTACATCTGTGATTGAACAGTGCAGGGATCTGCTGCGGAGTCCAGACTTGCTTTCTGAACTTGGTGCTCCGTCGTCCATAGCGTGACTGGAGTCCCTGGTCCTCTGTTTATTAGATCCGTTTATAAATACGCTATAAACAAATAAATGCATGTTGCTCGTGTTTATGTCGACGCATCCGACAACAATTGGTCATATGATATACCGTGATATTAAACCCGCGTAGTATTGTTATCAAAATACACTACGGTCATGTGGTGCTCCTTTTTAGGCACACTGCTGAGATAAAGAGCATAAAATAGCTGGAGGACCACGCTGGCTAAATCTAAACATTTCCCAGGTATAAAAAAAACCTTTTAAACGAGGTCCTGTTTCATCTGTTCAGCAAGGTAATCTTTTTGAACGAACATTACTACAATATCTCAAAGCTTGATTAAATGCCACTGTTAAATAAATGTAATATCAGTGCCTGAGTATTTGTGAAACACGAACACATAAAACAACATCCGGATAAAAAAGCTTGGTCATGGGAAAGCTTGGAATCCTGTTGTTTTAACCTCGTGGGACACGGTGCAGTGACGATCGGACCATTTCCTCCTGTCCAAAACGCTGACTGTGCATTACATGGCCTCACTGGAATGAGGATGAAAGATTGAAAGCATGAGAAGGAAGGAAAAGCAGAACTTAGTTAGAAAGTATTTTGTTGGAATTTGTGTAGCAAACACGCACCGTATGAATGTGTTAAAGACGGCTATTTAAGTTAGAACTGACATGTACTTTTAAACAAACCAGTGTAATAACCAACAACCACGCTGAATGCGTCCGATTTTCAGGAATGGCTAACGTGAGAGATTTTATATGAGAGTGATATGGATGGGGCCATATGGCAAAAATATCTTATCATGAGACACGATAAACTATGAGTATGTTATTAACAAACTGAAACAAGCAAAAAAAAAATGGAGGAAAATATATTTAAAAATCCAAAATGCAAAATGTTAACATTTTCCAACGTAACATTAACATAGAATCAGCTTCTTCCAGGTAGAATTTGTAATTGTTATTAAAATTTTATTTTAAAAAAATGGTTGAAAAAGTGTATTGTGATATAAGGGTTATAAGAAACAGCAAAGCCAATTCTTTAGTTTTTGCTATACACTGAAGACATTTGGGTTTGAGATCAAAAAATGAATATGAGACGACAGATCAGAATTTCAGCTTTCATTTCCTAACATTTACATCTAGATGTGTTATACAACTTACAGGTGTTTCTTGCTGCCCAGGTGTGCCCTGTTAGATCAATTGTCTAAACAGTTAATAGCTCTGAGTGTCTGCTCTTGGTTTGAGCCCTGAGTTTCGCCTGTGAAGACTGCATTTGATGCTAAAAAGGATAAACGAACATGAAGACCAGAGAGCTGTCTATGGGAGAAAAGCAAGCCATTTTGAGGCTGAGAAAAGAGGGAAAATCGTTCAGAGCCAAATGAGAAAAGAATCGGCCTTGCTGTTCCAATACTTTTGGAGGGGGATGTGTATCCACTCGTTTTGGCGTCAGTCGACATCGCATTTCTCCGTTAAAGGTGCCATTATTTTGTTCTTTATTTGTAGAAATAACCTACAGGATACGTAGAACATGATTTAAAAAAAAAAAAAAACATTGGATTACGCAGTGGTCTTAGCAGATGTGTATTAAGTCACAGAGGAAACCTGTGTGGAAAACTGACCTCTGGTTCTGAATGCTTGTTTGTGTTTGGGTAGGCCTCCTGTAAGTCATTTTATAGACACTCTATGGGCCACCATAGATCCCATGGCGGACGGAGCTTTGTGAACATGGGCAAGAATGGGGGCGTGGGCACAAGGAGCTTAAAAAAAAAAACTAATATTAAACTAATATTAAAAAACTAAAAAGCATCAATCTTACCTAATGCACCTTTAACGTTAGCAGTCATTTGGTTATCGGGCTCAGTTTGTTTGACAGATTCGTCTTTCATGCTTTGCTGATTGATTGTTTTGGTGTATTCAGGCACATGTGTAGTTATTTGTGTTGTTTGTTTACTTCATTGTGGAATCTTTATTAGTGTGAATAAGTGTTTAATGATGATCTGATGTAGAGACGCACTGAATGATGAAGCACCTCAAGGCCCTTTTTTTAATCGCTTTGTTACTACAAACTGTTGGTGTTTTTCCACTGCCTGCTCAAAAACAAGAAGCAGCCCAGACAGGAGCCAAAAGAACACGTGTTTGTTTTCCGCCAACTCGAGGGGCAGTACACGTGACGTCGTCGTCATTACGGCACTGTTTCACAAGTTGGAAGAATTTCTTGTTTTTGCATTCGTCGGTTAAAATGTGTAAATTGTTAAAGATCCAAGATCCAGACACGCACACAGCGTGACGACGTTGGTTTTATTCAGGTTAAAATAACGAAATATGACAAAACAAAAATAACACTGTCAAAATGAATCCTATTTTGCATTTCCAGGAACGATGCTGCGCTCTATTTTCCGATTAAGTTAAATCACCGAATACGTATATACGCACGTACTGAGCGTATTATTTATTTGCTCTTTGAACCACGACAAGCAGTGAATTGTTTTATTGTCTGTGTCTGTCCTTGCAGATAACTGTGATAAGACATGCAGTGTAATTGTACTCTGGAACATTGTTCCCAATACTGCTGGAGATTATGATAATTTTTTCTTGCATGTTTACGTATAAGAAAATCAAACGTCCTTAATATAGTAACGCAATTTGTTTAAACGCTAATCATTTATCCTAGGTGTATCAAGTAAAACTGGAAACGACACGATGACGTGACCTTATCAGGGATTTCAGCCGATACACAGAGTCAACGGTCATATCACACACTACAATTTCGAGCTAGATTTGTTTGTTTTATCAGCATTTTCTGCTGATATCAGACTAGTGTTTACTGAATATCGGTTCTAGCCATTGGAAACGTACGTAATAAAAGTCTAGGATGATTAATGTGTAGCACGTGTCCCGTGCTGAATTTTCTGATTCAGCATCCAGGTGTGGTGTGCCGCTAACTCCGAAGCACACAAGAGACCCCAGTGTCTGTGCGTTTGAATGAGGCTCGTCCAGATGCACCACCTGGATGTCCTGAATGGCTCGTGAGTAGAGGAGCCTCTCTCATCCTCATCCTCTCTCCCGCTAAAGCCTTTTGAGACGAGGCCGGTGGGCTGGCACGCTCTCACAAAGCCAGATTGTGGTGTCCGGCCCTGGCAGGCACTCAGGAGCTCAATCAGGGCCTGGAAGCTGATCAGGGCAGACCATTCTCTTTATTCTATCGTATTCGGGAAAGGAATGCGTCTCCTCTCTTGAGAAGCACGGTGGAAGCACACCAGGGTTTTTTTGGTGCTAGACCAGCACCTCAGCTTTCTGTAAGAGCTGATTTCAGTTATCAGTGTATCGGGCATGCAGAACCATGACAGTCAACTAGTGCACAAAGGAAACCTGGGGTGTTTTGTTTGGTTTTTTAAAAAATTTTTATTTAGTGGTCTGTTTACCTGGTCTGAATCTGAGTATAATTCATACTTATGGTGAGTTTTCAATTTAGGCTGATTGCATTTTACACTGCACTAAAGAAAACATTCCCTGAGGAGTGTGTTCGAAGACGTGGGACTGTAAACCTGCTTTCAAAAGGCTTTTATTTATCAGCTAGGCATATGCCTGTGGAAAAATGTAAACAAATCTTTTAGAAATCATAGAAATCCACCAAGCAGGAAACCACAGAGCTGGTGCAGATCATTAAATATCAAAATAAACAGTGGATTTAAAGACCTCAGATCATATATCTAAAATTTATCCTGGTCTGTTCTCTGACACTTATTTTTCAAGCATCCTTCCAAAAAATATCGCCACCAATTCATAATACACAGACTGTAGTAGTTTCTCAGTGCTTTAGAAGTGGATCAAGATAACCTCCCTTTAAAATAATCACATTTTGTTGCTTTTCAGCCTGAAATGGTCAATTTTAGTCTCATCTGACCATAACACCTTTTTCCATGTGGCCTCAGAATCTTCAAGGGTGGATTTTTTCTTGCAACTCTCTCACACAAGCCACATTTGTGCAGAATTTGTGATACTGTTGTCACATGCACACAATGAACACTCTTTGTCATAAATTCCTGCAACTGCTTCAGAGTTGCTGTAGGCCTCTTGGTAGCATCTCTGACCAGTTTCCTCCTGACTCTTTCATCCAGTTTGGAGCGACTTCCCGATCCAGGGAGGGTCTGTGTTGTACCAAATACCTTCCACTTCTTAATAATAGACTTCACTGTGCTTCTAGGCATTGATAAAGCCTTTGACATTTTTTTTGTATCCATCTCCTGACTTGTGCCTGTACACAACTTTATCCCGGAGATCTTTTGACAGTGCCTTGCCACCCGTAGTTGATTGTTTGCTTCAGTTGCACTACAAAATGCTCCAGGAAAGCTCTTGTCATGCTGAGCTAATCAGAATGACCACGGCTGATCACAGTTGAAAGTCTGGATTCTGGTTTTTAATTTTTTCATATTTTTCTGACATGTTGGTGTTATATCTTTCACTTGGATGTTATAAGTTGCACTGAGTAAATACAGCTGGATAAAACAAAAACCGTGTCCGTCTTCATTTCAGGCTGAAAAGCACCAAAATGTGATTATTTTAAAGGGGGGTGATTCTTTTCTATACCCACTGTATATAGGCTCCATTCCTCTATAACATCCTTCTGACATTTTGAAACTCTCTTTTGTGAATAGTAGCAAGGCCAAAATTCCAGCTGTGGTGTTCTGAGTGTGTTATACACCTCCCCAAAACAGAGTTATTTAGATAAATTACATTTCCCCAGTAACTTTTGTAATTTCTTTAGCAAACCAAAACCACAGCTCCTGCTTGTTTTTTTTTTTTTTTTTTTTTTTTTTTTTTAAGTCTTGGAATCTCCTGTGCACTACATTTCTATATGCATACACTGAAAGTCCTCAGTAACTACTGCCTTTGCGGAACCTCGACACGATTCACAGACCACAGAGAATAAATCTTAAATATTATTGCTTTCACATCACCGCAAAATGTTATTTTTACTATGTAGCCATTTGTCCTGCTGTGCTGTTTCAGTTCCCCTGTCAGGGCTTTTAATGTAGTCTGGGGGTTGGGAGGTGGTCAAAAATAGTTGCCATTTATAAAAAATCTACTTCTATGCCATGACCACTTTATGGATTTACATCAAAAGTCTTTTTATTTAATGATTACTGAAATGAATTTTATTTTTCAGTTCCGTAACTGGTATTATGAATGATCCGCCATTGTTTCTACTAGAAATTATATTTGCAGTTGAATTACACAGTGTAACCATACTCATTGAAATGATTTAGAGTTCATTGCTTAAAAGTATTCCCCCCCCCCCCCCCCCCCCCTTTCACAGGCACTGCAGAAGTTGGCTTCTCAGTATCTGAAGAGGGAATGGCCTGGGGTCCAGTCAGAAGAGCAGAAAGACTACAGGTACATTAATGAGTGTTAATGTGTGGCTGCAAATGCATTCAGCATATTCAACATGTAGTATTTTTCAGTTTTTTAGTTTTCTTTTCTTGTTCAGGATGAATTTTACTGGTGTAATGTTTTATCTGAAGCACCAAATTCCGATCAAGTAAAGATTTTGTGTGTGTGTGTGTTTGCAGGAACGTTTGCACAGTATGGAGGGCGTATCTGGAGGGTGTAGTGAAAGTGACCCAGTCTCGGATCACTGGCTGTGACAGCTACAGGAGCCAGGTTTCAGAGCCTATCAAGACTTTCCGGGTGCACAAAGAGCAGCAGCTAAAAAAGGTACGCAGCTTACGAACATACTCGGGGAGATGAAGGCTATTGTAATAAAGTCGCTTGCTGTCATCATTCAGGATATCCCGGAAAGAAATATAAAACTCTAACCTTATACGATATAAAATACCATGTCTCATTTTAATCTACATTTTTTTGTGCCCTAGTGTATCGAGCAGCTCACACGGGTTCAGGCCGAGCTGCAGGACACGGTGAAGGACCTGACCAAGTCCAGAAAGAAGTACCAGGAGACGGAGCAGATGGCCCAGGCCGTGAGGGATAAAGCAGATATGGAGGCAAAGTATGTTTGCTGAGCACCACTGATTGTCTCTGTGATATTAGCTCACGCGTTACGTTTGTCCTCTAAGGGCAGATGAATGAACTCTGACCCCAGGCTGCCCTCTCCCTGCTAACCAGTCGGTGAAGTCTGATAACTTGTTATAGTGTTCACGACTAGGAATACTGCAGTATACCAAACAAAGGTTATTGTGCTTCTTGTTATGTGAGGAAATTATGAGTTTGTGAAGGCCAAGGCTGGCCATAAAAGCCTGTGAATTGTGGCTCAGATAATAGTGTATGAATTTCATTTTACATAGAGAAACAATTCACTAGGATTTTGGGTGAGTTCATGGATAAAACTGTGTATAGTGTCAAGCAGTTTTTATTTATTTATACTATTTCCATTATTAGGTCCCTTATAATGTGTCCTCTGAATAGTCCATCTCAGTGGAGTCAAAACACACATTCCTAAGCATCAGAATACATGCTCTTGCTGAGATTTCCTATTGTGATGTGTGCTCATATTTATAATTTCACCCAGACTATATCATGTTTGGGTAGTGTTATATGATTTCACCATGCACTTGTATACTAGTAAGGCAGTGCCGTCTGAGGATATTTCCTTTTGGCATTGGCACGAATAATACTGCAGTCGACCTGCAGTTAGAGGATTTATAGCATGAGTGCAGAATTTGTTAAACAAGTGTTACCCTCCCCTGCGTGCACGCACACACACACACACACACACACACACACACACATTTCCACACAGGGCAGAGAGGGAAGGAGAGAGGTCGACAGTGGCCTTTCATTGTTCTGTCAAAAAACCAGAGGAAATCTCACCTGAGGAGGAAGCAGTGCTTTTGCATGTACATTCTGGAGTTGTGATGAAAGACAGATTTGCCATTGTTTACGCAACCATTGTGTTGTCCATTTTTCCGGTCTAAATATACCTTTTCTGTTCTCTCCGTCTTTACGTGTCCCAAGGTCCAAACTCAGTCTGTTTCAGTCCAGATCCAGTTTGAAAAGAGCAAGCGTGAAGGTGAGTGGAGCAGTTACAACAAACTGCCAGTTTATGTATTCCTACTTCCAGTCTGTGTTAGTTTAATGCTTGAACTGATGCCCAAGTTGGCTTCCTTTTATTCATCTGAAGATACACATTCTGTTCTTTTCCCAGTTGAAAGCCAAGAGAAATGAGTGTAACTCCAAAGCCACCCACGCCAGGAACGAATATCTGCTTACTCTGGCTGCAGCCAACGCCCACCAGGGCCGTTACTACGAGACAGATCTGATCAGCTGCATTAAGGTGACACTCCATTTCTCACCCAGTTTTTAACCTCAGGTCTGTTCAGGAAGTAGAGTCACAACAAACAGAGCAGCTGGCCAACATGTGCAATGATGGTGGGTGGCATACCAGTAGAAATAAGACACCAGTAGAAATAAGACACTTGTAGAAAGGAAACACTGGAACATATTTTTAATCAAGTAAAAAAAAAAGTGAGGTTTTTACTTCACTGAGAAATCTGATTAACTTAACGTTAGCTGTCGAAATGTCCTAACTAGCTAGCTAAATATCTAGTCTGCAAAATACCAGTGATCTATTTTTTATTTTTTATTTTTTTGCTAGTCAACCAGCATGAGCCAGCTAGGACCATCATGGAATTCACACTGGTGTAAACCGTTTGCAGCAGGGTAGCCACAGCCTCCCAACAAATAAAAGCTATTATTTTCCGACTTCCAATCCAAGTGTACAAGCTTCACTATTTTGTCTGAAAGTCTAATAAGGTTTCTGGAATCATTTCTAAAAGAATGCGCTCAGACGCACCCACAAACCACTTGAAGATAACTCCTGCTAAATGGGGATGTTTGAAATTAGACTTCAGCTGAGATATAATCACGATTTCTCACACAAGCCCACGTGTATGAGAAGCCATCCCTTATCATGTAATTTATAGCACTGCTGAAAGAACAGCAATAATGCATAACATATGCATAACATAATAATGCATAACATATATATATATATATATATATATTTACAAGGTTTTGACAACCAAGCAAATGTGCGAACAATTCTAAATGAATATTTCACCAGTAAAACCAAATAAAATTTTTAGTTCAGTGGTACAGCTTTGTTGTTTTGTTCATCCCCAGATCCTGGACGGCAGCGTGTATGATCACATGAAAGGCTATCTCGTTTCACTGTGTCAGGCCGAGCTGGAGGCTTCCCACGTCGTTCAGGACACCTTCGACTTCCTGCTGGAGAAGTCCAGTGGGGTGAGTGGAACACACTTGCACACATGCACACGTGCCTTGGAAAAACACACAGACAGCACAGTGGCCTCATGGGTGCTGTTGGGATTTTGATCTGGCAGTAAAAAGCAGCCAGATCAAATCCCACTGCATACACGATGACGTTTGTAAAGAGCATGTTACGTTATGTTTCAAGGGTCTCAACTGGAAAGCATTCACTTTAGAAATGCGCCTTAAAAGTTAGACACCGGAATTGGATCTGTGGCCAACATATGCAGAAACATGCACAAGACTCAAATAGATCATTGTTCATTGACCCCAAGTCAGAGTGTCTCATTAATTACACTGATGCAGAAAATATGTCGTGCAAGTACCAGCACTGATGTGTGATAAAGTCTCACTCGCTGTTATCCCAAACGTCGGTTCTGTTATTTATCTAGAATGTTGCACCGAGGCACTTAGTCATATTAGAGTTGTTCTGATTTGGAGTCAGTCTCACATCTTAGTAACATGATGATCTTTAGAGTTTGTTTCCATCCGTCTCAGCGTGACCTTATCCTTGGTCTAGTGTGTCTTCTGTGTGGTGTGCGTTCACACGGAGTTCACACACACACACACACACACAGGTCCTCTTTCACACTGAGCCCAGTTGGTGTGGTCAGAGAGGATCCACAGATGTTGCTATACTGCGTGGTTATATATTAACTGGTCATTGATAACTATGTTTCAAGACTAGCCATTGCATCTTTTTTTTTATGTGTAGGTTATGCAGGACTTTCACCAGGAGCTCTTTATCCAGGAGAACCCTGTGTTTCAGAAAGCTTCCCTCTTCAACTTTCAACCCTGCGACAATGATTCTGTAAGTTCTTCTCTTCCAGAGACATATTAAATAAGGCTTGCGTGGAGCAAATATTAGGCTCAATTGATATACAATTTTTCTGAATCCTAAATCACTTCCTATTCATTATATTGGCTCACTACATAGGGTATAAAGTAAGGGCACTGCAGAACCTCCGTAGTGCTCTATACGCCGAATAGAACGCTATGTAAGATTTAGCCACTTATATGTAATGTCACTGTTAGTTGACATACTTTGTGTACTTGATGTAGTCCTTTTAAAAACAGATTTAGGATGATGATAGCAGTAATATTCTGCACACTGCTATCCATCGCCAATCCGCTCAGTTAGCCTTCTCTCCCCTGTTCTCCCACCTTTAAGCTTTCTCTCTCTCTCTCTCTGGACCCAGTTCTCCACTCGGGCCTCGGGACAGCCTCACACTGGATAATTTGTTCAAACATGAAGCCTCTTTTTGTTTTGTTTTTCCTTTTCTTTCCCTCTCAAAATCAAACAAGCGCCACCCTGTTCCCAGTGAAAATATTAGTGACGCGGCACTTCCCTCACCGAGATGGAAGAGTCCAGAAAAGGGTGGCCAGGGTGAAGAGGAGCAGAGCCGCAGGGAGGCTTGTAAAAAGGGAGCTTTGTCAGGGCGCTCTGGGCACAGCGTGTGTAGTCTAGCCGACTCTCCTCCGCCCCTCTCGCCACATAACATCTGAAATCAGGAACCACACGCCACCTTCCCCTTTGGCTCCACACTCCTCCCTGACAGTCCTCCCGAATCTAAACCTGCCACCACTGTACGCCACTGATCCCAGAAATGATCAAACGTATGGAAAAAAGATCTGTGCGTGTTAAAAATGTAATTAGCTCACGATCTAGGTTTAAGCGTTTGTTAGGTTTGTTTAGCAGCATGGGTAGCTGTATTAACAAGAGTTTTAAAAAAAAGAATCGTACAAATATTTGGTTATATTTATCCGGTTTTTGTTAGTTATTCTAAATCACACAGCATGTTTCAAATATCTATAGATGATCTACGATATACGTAGATTACAGGTCTTAGAAACATTTTCTTGGGGGGGGGGAGGGAAAGACAGCTGGTACATTCAGCTTCGATTCAACAGCAGCCTGTCTGTTCTGTGCCACGCATACCCAAAATAAGCGAGTGCATGTCAATGGTCCCATTCTTTAGCCGATTGCATCACTAAAGTCTATTTAGTTGGTCAATATTTAGACGTCTGTCCACAGGCACGCTCCAGTATGGGTCCCCTCCTTTCTGGGATTTTGAACTGTGTTTGTCCAACTTGTCACAGGCTTCTATTTGTTATTGTTTATATTACTGAATATTTGGGTAATAAAGTGAGAAAACGTGACACTTTTAACAGCACAAGGTATTTATGTTTATTTTATCCCGGAATGGAACGTTACTAGAAACTGCATAGCATGATCTTATTTCTAAAATCTGCCTTATTTACACCATCGTTGTGTTTTAGTTAGCTTTTTGGATATAAGAATTTGCATGTTTTCTCCGTGCCAATGGGTTTCTCTGGATTCCTCCCACCTCCCAAGAACACGTCAGTAGGCGGATTGGCTATGATAAATTGCCTCTAGGTGTGAACGTGTAAGTGAATGTGTGTGTCTGGAATCGAATCCAGGGTGCATTCTTGGCTAGTGCCTAGTGTTCCAGATCCACCATGATCCTGACCAGTAAAAGAGTACATTTATTTATCCAGATTAATCATGGAGAACGACAAAATCTGTATCTGAAATGTCATGAACGGTTAGTGAAAGTGTTTATTCTGGGCAACGTGGTGGTGTACTATTAATACCTGGAAAATTGAGAAGCATCAGGAATTTAATTCTGGAATGCATTTTGCACTCAGCAGTTAAAATTTGGGTTTAAATGCTTTTCTGTCATGAGTCAGTGACATAAGTTACAACATGATGATTGCCATTTTGAGTAACTTGTGAGTGAACACAGGGGGACATATGAAAACCTGCAGCGTTTGTGAATAAGGTTTAATCCTTGTCTGAAACTCTGGGAGTCAGTCTAGTTTGTCTGGCTACATCCCAAACTCGTATTACCACACTAAATAGTATGTAAAAATAGTACATTGTAATAGATACTAACACGGAGCTTTCTCTTTCTGTGATACTGGGTGATACTTGGAGCATTATTTCTATTCACACAGGCATGCAATGTGTCCAAGTGTTCAAATTGTCACAGGAGATGAGCTTGGGACTGTAACGTTTCTCTCCTGTGATAGGTAACGCAGATAGAGAAGGAGAGCGGCACGGCGGAGGAGCACAGTCTGAATAAAGAGGCACGGAAGTGGGCTACCCGTGTAGCCAGGGAACACAAGAACATCATTCACAGTCAACGGGTAAGATACGTATACGGTGATGGGAAGTGGTCTCAGGACGTCGAGGGGAGTGTTGACTGTGTGATTTTGCGATTGTAGACTCTATTGGAGTGTGAAGGGACGCCTCAGCAAGAGCAGAACTCCAGTGAATTAGAGCTGAAGATGGAGGAGGTGAAAGAGAGCATCCGAAAAGCAGAGGTAAGGCTCGTGTGTGCTTAGATTAATAATGTATCATCTGTTACCTGGTGGTAATCTGACGTTAGTTAAATTGCCACACCACTAGGCCTTGGGCACCTCCTTCTGGTCAGTGATCCAGAATTTCATCTTTCATTTTAAATACAACCTCTCAGCTGTAGAGTAGTGCACTTGACAGTATCAGGAAAATACATGATTGGCATTGTCAGTGCGGTAAAACTGCGTAATTGAGAAGTCAGCAAGGAATGGAGGGAATAGGATTTTATCCTCTCTCTGCAGACGGTGAAGCTGAAGGCCGAGGCTCGCCTGAACCTGCTGAGAGACGTGGGCGTGGCCGTGGACACCTGGATAAAGAGCGCCATGAACCAAGTGATGGAGGAGCTGGAAAACGAAAGATGGGCCACAATGACAACTCATGATGCTTCTCTTTCTGTAAGTGAGAACATTTCTAGTCATGCTTTAATAGTAATTAATACATGAGTCCAACAACAACAACAAAAATCTCATTATGTTTAAGCCTATTTTTCATTTGTTTGTAGAGCTCAGCAGATTTTGACAGAGAGGAGGACGAGGAGACGGAGGACACGGAAACTCTAGACGATAGCAGCTCCAGTCCTTCTAGCACCTTGAGGAACTACCCGCTGACCTGCAAAGTGCTTTATTCATACCAGGTCTGTTTCTATGACTGTACAACCGCTAGAAATATCTTAATTCTGTTTGTTTGTTTGTTTGTTTTTCTTGTGGGAGTGATGTATTAGTAAGCATATTGTTCAAAAAATATCCAGCAAGACATCTTTCTTTTGCATCCAATAGGCATCACAACCAGATGAGCTAACTATTGAGGAGCAGGAAGTGCTGGAAGTCATAGATGATGGTGATATGGAAGACTGGGTTAAGGTACAGTGCACATAAGACATACTGACACGTTAACTGCAGATTATATGGTTTGTTAATTGTTAGTGTAGTAGTGACATTTGAATACTAATATTGTCTAAGCCTGCCGTATACAACTAAAACTTCTGTTTTATTGATTGGTGACCATCCGAGAGCAAATTTCTGTTTTGACAAATCAGCATCGGCATGATCTAAAGAGAATCACATAATTTTGGTCACATTAATGCAGACCAATCTCAAAATATGATACAAGATCTCCTGTTTGATCTATTGTGTTCCAAGGCATTTCTGTTTAAGTGCAGTATGTTATCTTGGTACATAAATGCACCTCTTTCATCAACACTGTACAGTACTGTTACTTGGTTTATAAGAAATTCTTCAGCTACTTCAGACTCTGTGTTGGCTTTTTTTTTTAGGCCAGAAACAGAGCAGGGCAAGTGGGCTATGTGCCTGAGAAGTATCTGCAGTTGCCCTCCTCTAACAGCCTACTAAGCATGCTTCAGTCCCTGGCAGCCCTGGACACGCGTTCGCACTCCTCCAATAACTCCACCGAACAAGAGCCCGAGTCTGCCACTGAGCATGTCCAGACCAGCCCCAACGGAGAAAACAGCGGTGAGCAGCCACTAAACACTACACAACATACCATGCAGACACTGTCATGGGTAGTGACGACATATGTGTAGTCTGAGTTACGTAATCTGATTACAAATTCAAAAACATGTAATCCTAGGATGTTTCTTTTGAGAATGTCTAAAATCAGATTACAGTTCATCCACTTTATGACGTGAAGATACATTTTTGCCGTCAATGAATCACAGTCTGTTAATTTATAATTTACTGAGTTCGCCTTTAAACTGCACATCATTTCAATTGAGATACATTTATCTTAGACTTAAAATGCAATTTGTTGCTTAACAGCTCCCAGAACGGTGACGTATAAGTTAATTATACAGATTTCCTTAATACGTGTCATTAATGCATTTTTTTATAGAAGTAAACACCACACCAGTCTCCTTTCTTCAATTATAGAAATAATTTAACCCGAAACAAACCAAACTGGAAGTAATCCAATGTAATCAGACTTTTTAAAAAAAAATTTCAATCTAAAATATTACTTATATTAATTATAGCACCTTTCTTGTCATTTGTATCAATACTGAATTATATTTCTACTAATCAACTAATCTACTAATCTCCACAACACAGTATTGAACATGTACATGCAATGTTCTGGATGGATCCATGCTCAGTTTTCTACTCGTTATATCAGGTAGTGACCTATAAAAAGTTTACAAACAAGCTTGTTATTGTAGATGGTGTGAAAATAAAGTGGACTATGGTTAGAGATATTACAGCAAAAACTCAGGAATTACATGTTCCACAAAATCCACATACTTTTATGTTCCCACTGAACACACCCAACACAAAGCAAACAGATAAAATGATGGGAAGATTGGTCTGTACATGTTGCACCACTCAGGCAAACAAAAAAAAAAAAAGTCATCAGTTCAAAAATCCCTCCCTCTGCTGGTTGTATGTGGTAATGCAAAGTGTTGTATCTAAGCCAATTAAACATGTTGCCAAAATGACACATCGTTGTGCTTCGTGTCTCTGACGCAGTGCACTTTGCGAAGGCATTGTACGATTACGAGGCTCAGACCGAGGACGAGCTCTCCTTTCCCGAGGGAGCCATCATCCGCATTCTGAACAAAGACAACCAGGAGGACGACGGCTTTTGGGAGGGCGAGTTCAACGGCAGCGTGGGGGTCTTTCCAGCCGTGCTGGTGGAAGATCTGGCCACACCAAACGGCGAGGACACGCACACAGGCGTGGAGACACAGGTGTGTACAGACAGGCGTATATACTAAAGTCTATATATAAATACACAATGCTAAAAATTTTAAATAGCACATTCCGTAGACAGCACTGAGTAAATTACAAACTGTATATTTTCTGTGTGCAGGAGTCTCCGTGTAATCAGAGTCGTCCTCCTCGTCCCTTGTCTATGACTCAGAACCAGCCCTCATCCTGCAGTAGCCCTGTTTCCAGTCCTCTTGCCACACCCACTCTGCCCTCTCCGATCTCCAGCCCGGCCAGCTCCTCAGCCTCCCCTCTCGCCAGCCCACGCTCCCTTAACGGCTACCACAGACCGGCCCCGGCACCCCCCAAAGCACCCAGCAACAGTAAGAAACACAACTAAATTAGCATTGTGTAGCATAAGAAGGTTGGTGTTAAAAAGTTTTTAAATGGTTGTGGATAACCCAAGTCATTGTGGATCAGCAAAGCAGCAACAATTTCTATCTTGTAAACCGCTGTAGCTATTGTTAGAAAATTGTCATGCGATTCCTACTTCTTAAATCTTAAACGATATCAATATTGTTATTAGTTGATTTACCAGATATTTTCAGATTATTACAAATTATAAGATTTCAAAAATTATTTCGATTTTAAGATTCTAAATGCACTCTTTAGATGCAGTCCAAATACATATTATTTTTTATAAATTGGAGTAAACCAATAAAAACTAGTATGCCGCGATCACTGTGAAGAACAGTGAAGCACCCATTTTCACCCTTTATTTATTGATGTACTACTTTTGGAAAGTCTAATCTGTGACGAGGTTCTTGTGTTCCTTTATAAGAAATACCAGCGGTAAAAGTGCAATACGTTTAGATGTTTGCCGAGTAACCTGTAACATTTACAGATATTATTCAAACTGGTCAGTCACTGTACTTATTCTGTCTCACACAGACCACACCCACAACTCCACACCTCCACCCAGGTACCCTGCAGACAGCAGAGCAGGAACACTGAGGCCTGTAAGTACCACAGAATGATGATGCTGTGTTCTCAAAATACTATAAACGAATGCATGAAGCTTCATATTTACGGTCTTCTTTTTTTTTCTCATTATAGGTGCGTGCTGCACCTCCGCCTCCTCCTCCCAAACAGCAGGCCCAGGGTCAAGTGCAGAAGAAAGAAGAAGTCGAGATCACGCTGGTGTAAAGGCGCCGCCCTGGTGGTCGCTCCCTTATTTCACTTGACCGCCGCGGCAGTCTCTCAGCCCACTCCGGGTGGAGGAACGCTTCGGGTTTGGATCATATCAAAATCCAAATGGTAGCAGCAAGGAAAAGCCGGATGCATCTGGAATGCATTTTGCAAACAGATGAGTTGAACCAAGCCAGAGATCTCTTCACGTTGATCCACTTCCATCTTCTCTTCTTCTGTTTTGTCTTCTGTATTGAAGTCATTAACTGAGCACTAAGCACGCTGGGGGATCAGTGACAACCAGTGGATCAGCAGTCAATGGGAAAAACCCTGTGGTTTTCATTTCAAGTTTTACATTTCAAGACGAATTTACTACAGCTGGTATTTGACTCTTCCGTTTACTTCCTGTGGAACAGATTCACAGTGTGAGAGGAGCTGGCCCGCCCAGCCGAGAACACGCCTGGAAGTAAAATAGACTTCTTCAAGGGAAAAGTGGCAATTTCATTTCCGTGCATTTCAGATTAGTATGAATTTGTAATTATGTACGTGTGTATGGATGTTTTTTTTTTTTGTTGAATAGCTCTCTTTGTAAAACACTATTTGAATGCAGATTTAAAAAAAAAAAAAAAAAAAAGGTATTGGGTTCCCGACTAACACATCTCGACCATCTTGAATCTAACATGCTTTTTCTGTGGTCAAACAGTATTTTTATTTTTTAGAAATGTCCTTTATGGTATCATATCAGAACTGTCTGTTGACTTTTCGAAGACTGTGGGAGGTTTCATGAAAGGAGCTAGAAAGGTGACTTCATAGCTCCCAAAGTAAGAGAGTGACTTATTGAGATAGAATTTCCCTGGCAAGGCTCAAAAAGCACTTTAGTGTTCAGAGTTATAGAGCATTTCAGTATTATTGCTTGTGGAGTCCGCTGTTGTCAATATATTATTTAGTTCATGCTGCTAGTCCTTATAGTTTAGATTCCACCATTTTTGGTTTGATGTAATTTATTTCCATGAAATTATTAATATGTATCAGTCTTCTTGTCTAACACGATTTTCTTTAAACCAGATAGTTTACAGGCGGCCTGAGGCATAGAGGAACACTGTACCTATAACAGTCGTGTTCTGAGGTTCTGCGTTTGTTTTATTAATTGCAGGTTTAGAAAGGTAATGATTGTGTTGAAACGTAGTTAGCTAGAGCAACATTAAAACTTATATTTTTGTGTCTCTTGAGACCCGTTGCATGTAATTTTTTCCCCCACGAGTTTACGGTTTAATTTTCCCGTTTTCAGTATCGGGTGTTTGAGCGGACGTTTATTTCTCAACGTCGCTTAATTGCGGCTGAACGCCCAAACAAACCCTCTTGCCTTAGCAACGGCATCAAAAGAGAAAAGTCATGTATGTATTTATCATGTAACAATGATGGATAATAAAAGTGTAAAATACACTTTCCAAAGTGATCTTAAGCCTCCCTCATGGAAAGGAGTGTCAAGTATCCTGAAGACATCCAGTACAAAAAGATTCTGCTATGTTCCTTTTGCTGTTTGGTGCTTTAATGTCTTATTGTTTAGCTTATATAGTGCGAGCTGAGCCCTGCGATGGCCTGGCGTCCCATCCGGTGTGTATTCCCACCTCACATCCAGTTTTCTGACCAGGATAAAGTGATCACTGAGGACGGATGAGCGATGGGCTGCAATGACAGCAGTGTCCGTCTTACCTGTCTGGGCTAAATTCCTCAGGTACCTCTAAAAATAAGCCCCTCTGTTAGCTAGCTAGCTAAGCATTTTCAAATCACAGTGAAGTCTAAACAATAATACCAGGGAATGTGGTGCGAAATATTAAGATGTTTGTACGTGTGCTTGCTAGTTTGCTTGCATAACAGCTATATGGGTGGGACCACCAACATTAGTCTTCTGATTGGACAACGAAAGGATGAAGTAAATTTAGATGTTGCAAAATCACCCATTATTTCTACTAGTGACACACATGAGCAACATGACCCGAATTAGAAAGCCTTTTACAATGGATGGAGCTCTAGCCTCCAGAAAAAGTCCACAGGAGTGGTTCTGTGTAGAATTTTGAGGCTTATAAACTGAGACACAGCGACGTGCAATTTTGTGTCTCGCCACAGACGCACACGCAAGAGGCACATGTGCAGAGTGTGTCTCGAAGCCAATGGCATCAATCACGAGAACCGGAAAGACCTGTAAGGAATGTTTGTGGTGTTAAAAAGGTCACACCTAGATTTCTGACAGTCAACAACGAGGGTCTATAACCTACACAAAGGTCACTGGAAATGAGTGTTCTACATATTTATAGTGAAGCACACTGTGATTTTGGTTCCCAACCCAGTCCGGTAAGTTAAGCAAGTGCTGTCATTTTAGACAATGTACACATTGAGTTTAAAAAAATAAATAAATAAATCTCCCACTATATATAAATATACATGCCACTTTACATAAAATATCAATACATAGCATTGATGAGTTCACTTCAATTCTTACAGGAACACCAATGGATTTTAAACCACACTTCAGATTTTATTACAATAAATGAAAAGCAACAGTTTATAAAATGCACAACGTATCAAACTTCACACAGTGCCCTTGCTGAATCGGATCTG
Source organism: Cranoglanis bouderius (assembly GCA_023630585.1). NCBI lineage: Eukaryota > Metazoa > Chordata > Actinopteri > Siluriformes > Cranoglanididae > Cranoglanis > Cranoglanis bouderius. The sequence goes on from CM042553.1 coordinate 19,899,464, forward strand.
AAACGGCAAAAAAACGCCCAAAATGCAAAAGAATTGTGCGTTTCAACATCCCCTAGAATGTATTTAATGCGACCATAAACTACATCAATCACAGTCTTAAAACTTTTCATACTTTCAAAACATCTAAATGACTGGAAATTGGTTCAAGTCTCATAGGCTGCAAGCTTTCACAGTTCTCTGTAGGGTTTAGGAGAGCCCACATAATTTCTCACTCACGTCCCACAACTTCTTGGCTACAGAACTGTCTCTGGCTTTGGTGCTCAGTTCCTGCACAGCGCAGCAAGAAAAGTAGCGCCCGCTGAGAGGCTCGATGCCTTCCTGTAGGGCACAGTGGAGGGTCGTTTGGGCGCCGGTCTTTGGGTCCAGGAACAGCAGCCAGGATACTGGTTCAATGAACACCTTCTGCCAGAGACTGACGTGACGGGAGAGCTCGGTTTTCACAATTCCTGTTAGGGTTGAATGACAGTTAATCCTTGATGTTTTAGGTTTGTCTCTCATGTTCAAAAGTCAAGGTTATAGTTCAAAACACACCTAAGACAGGTTTAAAATAAATAAATAATAATAATAATAATATGTTGACAGCCTGGCTTAGGTGTGTTTGGAACTGAAAAGAAATATGAACTGGGTTTTTGTTCATATTTGCAGCTGATTCATCTTCTAACATGATGAAAACATAGTATGGCTGTATACCGTGCGAAGATTCCTGGTCAGATTCTTGCTGGGAGAATCCGATCTCATGGAACTTGACTCAGTATTATAATACTGAGCAAAATGAGGTGGTCATCAAACATTGATTAATTTTCCAGGGACTTACCGGGGTGAACACTGTAGCAGGTGACATTAGAGCCCTTCAGCCTCTTAGCCAGCTCATGCGTGAAGAGAACGTTGCAAAGCTTGCTGTTGCAGTAGGCCTGAAAGAACTGCCAGCTGTATCTCCCACTACCCAGGTCTTTGCTGGTGACCAGTGCATCGAAGTCGATCTTGCCCCACTGATAAGCCATCGAGGACAGGGTGATCACGCGGGCTCCAGGGCTCTCCTTAAGCCGGTCCAGCAAGAGGCACGTCAGCAGGAAGTGGCCAAGATGGTTGACGCCAAACTCGATACCAAACCCATCTTCAGTTCGACCGTCCGCTACAAGACCTGGGGGAAGAAACGGTGTCCTTTCATTTAATAATTGTTGCACTCTCGTTGCAGCTTAGCCTGGCTGAAGGCCCAGTGTCAGTCTAGCAGACTGAAATCACAACCCTCTCAACACTAGCCTTTGACCGTTCTGATATTTAGCATCAGCAAAACCGCATTCGTGTCGGATTTTACCTGCATTGTTAATAAGTACATCCAGTTTGGATTCTGTCTTCAGGAAGGTCTCGGCGAAGGAACGCACCGATTTCAGACTGCTCAGATCGAGCTGCATGTACACTACATCAGTACTCTTAGTCACCTGTTTGGGAAAGAAAACAGGCTCATCTGCGGCTTTATCTTCTTCCTAACGGACCATTCAAAGTGAACAGTGAAAAGTGTCGTTACCTTTTTGATATGACTGATGGCAGCTTCGGCTTTCTTTTGGTTCCTGCACGCCAGGATCACTTTTGCACCTCGACCCGCAAGGTCCATCGCTGTGGCTTTGCCAATACCGGTATTACCGCCTGCGGAAGGTATGGACACCCAGTCATTCTGATTGGCTAGCCAGAAATGTGTCTTTATACATGCTTAACAATGCAGAAGTACTATTTATGAGGAGACAACTCCACTGTAAGGTCACAGTACCAAGGCCATGTTGTATGGTAGCTTGGTAGAAAGAGTAGGAACACATTTAATTATTGAATCTAACCTGATGCTAATCTTTCATTAACGTCCCTGCTGGAGAAAAAAAGAAACCATCACAGAAATTCTAACAGTTAGCAGATGGTTTGTAATGGTATTTGTAGTGGAAACCATTAAATCCATTACTGGTCACAAGACATAGCATACCACCAATAGAAGGCAACAAATTACCAGTAGAGACCCACAGGTCCTTTAAAACCAATACAATTCCCATTATAACCATTAAAACCATTACAAACTCTTTTTTCAGCAGGGATTTTGTAAGAATTGGGAAGGATGTAACGTGTTTAGATTAACAGTTGGTGAACTCGACAAACCTGTCCCAAGGATCTGCATTATCAACGTCTGGATAAATCAAGACTTACCGGTAATTATGACCGTTTTCCCACTCATTTGTCTCGTGCCTGTACATTTCGACTTCCTAAACAAGGTGTTCACTAAAGTCACGTACACTATTCCAATTAGCACGACGCCAGTGACCAGAGAAAACATGTCGGAAGCGGATGAAGCGGATTTCTCCTGCCGATGAACGAGTTTGTGCTGTGATTTAAGAAACACAGTGCTTTTGTACCGGGTCAGAGTGACGCACCGAGGCCTGACGGACAGGTTTGTTCTCTTTCGGTGTGTGTGTGTGTGTGTCTGTGTGCGCGCGCGCGTGTATGCGCGCGTGTGTGTGTGTATAGTGTCCTATATAGTATCCCAACCGGTTCATTAGTCCAACGTGAAGAACACAGTGTGAATTTTGTCCTCTTCCTTTTTGTGAGGCTTCACACTTTCTTCATAAATAACCTGAAATTTTACATTTAGATAATTAACAAGCTAGCACACGATGCTAAATCAACAGTAAACAATGTTTATTGCGTGATTCCACGATCGAGGCGCCATTTTGTTTCCCACTGATATTCCATTTACATACACGTAATAGACATTTGTAATATTGGTAAATATGTCAAATTGTTAAAATACTTCATATATATATATATATATATATATAAAAATGTGTGAAACATCTAATTTTACATCTCTATTACATTCTGGAAGCCGCTATTTCCATGACTCATAGCTTATGGAAAATGTACATACACCGCTGTGGAATATTCCAGCAAGATGTTGTTTTTATTTTTTTTATTTCTAATTAGTTTGTGATACTGACTGGTAAAGTCACATTATAGATTTATTATATAATTGAAAGTATAGATTAGTTCTTTATTATTATTAATATCAATTAAAAAAAAATATATATATATATATATATGTCCTCATGCCATTAGCATGGATGCTAGGTAACTGAAAAACTCAACCCTGTTACTCGTTCAAAGCAAAAGGGCCACTTAAGAGACCTTGAGATGGGTTAAAACTTTTTTTTGTTTGTTTGTTTTTTCAATGTATGTTTTCTTGTATTCAGTTTTGTAAAATGATTTACAAATGAAATTGCACCCCAGTCGTGAAATCACCTGAATACTTGAACCTCAGTTGTACATCATACTGATTAAAGATGCTGACAAACATCTTGAGAGTACCGAGAAGCACTATCTTTACATTTTAATTCAATATTAATGGGTTTTTTTTTGTTGTTGTTTTTTTTTTTTCACTGTAAGGAAGAAATACATATAACCATACATGCAAATAAATAATAAATACAAAATCACATAATATGTAGTTTAACTCCTGTTGGTTCCTGACACATTGTAGATATTACGTTCAAGAGAAACACGGAATGAAAACACATGTTGCTAAGTATGAAAACAAAGGTAAATTTAGTCCAACTGTGTGTGCGCGCACACACACACACACACACACACACACACACACACACTCCTGCCCTCAGAAAGATTCCCAATCATCAGAAAGACTTTTGTGTGCCACTTTCCTATATAGCAAAAAATAATAATAATAAAAAATAAAATTATGAAGAAAAGATACAGTTGAGTGTAAATGATTTCATATTCCTAGGACATAACTGAAGAAGACACAGTAATGTATTTGACACGGACAAGATGTTTGGTAACAAGTAACAAAAATAAAGTCAAGTATGATGTCATGACCTTTGCTCTTTTTTTTTTTTTTTGCCATAATAACTGCCTTTTTGCATATCAAATTAACCCTAATAATAAATTAATTCACCCAAGGCCTGTCCATGAACACATTCAAAGTGAGTTATGACCCAGATGACTCAGGGTTTACCTCATGCACGCTATGTGAATGTGTGCAATTGGCTTAACTACCCTATTTAGGAATCGTAGGAATTTTCCCTGGCATAGTTCAGACTGAATGTTAAGACTTGTGACTTCATGCTTGATGTATTTATGATGGAAATGCCAAATGGCATGAGTAACACCATTGCCAAGTTCTTCTGATAGCTGTGTTGAACTGGTGTATTGTTTCACTGTGTCATTCTTTTTCTTTTTTTAAATAACATGTACGTACACCATCTTGGAGTTATTCCCCCCCCTCCCCCCCCAGACTAAGATAGATGTAAATAAAATAGAAGTTGAATCATGATATGAAGTTAAACTGCATAATAAGTCTTGAAGTCTTCCTAAAGGAGAGAAAGTGTGACATTTACTGCCTTTTATAAGCTGTAATGCTCTCAGTTTGCGTTTGTGTTTCCATTTACACCCATGGGTGGAGTTGGGTGTTTTTGTTTGTTTTAAGGCATTTACCATCTCACACTGTGAAAACACACCCATGCAAAGGACACAGATAGTTTCCTGTCACCCTCTTCATCACATCACACTTATCGTACTGCGTGCAAGTTACTTAATTATTAGATATGTATCTTGGTACCTGATTAGAATACGATGCAAAACATCTAAACATCGGTACATCCCTAACGTGTAGCAGGTCAAGCTTGGCCACAGAGTCTTTCACTGACTTCCCAAAGCTTCTTGGCTGTGGTGTCGTCTCTAGCCTTGGGGTCCACGTCCTCCACCTCACACTTGTAAAAGTAGCATCCACTCAGGTGTTCGATGCCGTCTTGTAGAGCGCAGTGGAGAGAAGTCTGAGCTCCTGACTGTGCATTCAATAAGAGTGAGAAGATCGGGTTAAAGATGATCTTAATCCGTAGTTGGCTGTGACGGGCTATGTCTGTTTTTACAGACCCTAGAAAGAGATCAGACAGTAGAGTTGAGCTTTTTAGGATGATTGTTGGACATAACACTGAAGTTTATTGCTTCTGGTGGAATGTATTGTGTCCAAATCTGGATGAACACTGTAGCAGGTGACATTTGTGCCCTCGAGTGTCTTGGCCAGCTCGTGTGTGAACAGGACATTGCACAGTTTGCTGTGGGAGAAAACCATGAACATGTCTAACAATGAATTCCCTTGGCCTAGATCTTTGTGAGTACTGATGCGGTCGAAATCAACGTTCTTGTAACAGTACGAGGCAACAATTACCGCCCGGCCCGGCCCGCACTCTTTCAGTCGCTCCAGCAGCAGAACCGTTAACAGGAAATGACCGATATGATTGACAACAAACATCATACCAAGACCTTCCTTGGTTTTGCCTGGTTTCAAAATTCCTATATTTGGGCAAATTAAGAATGTTCACCATAAATTAACCACTTATTAATGTGAGGTATGATTATTATAAAGATAACAGGAGAAAGAAAGGGATCACCTGCGTTGTTAATGAGGACGCCCAGCCTAGACTCGATCTTGAGAAAGTTCTCAACAAGAGAGGGTACAGACTGGAGACTGACGAGGTCCAAATGCATATATACAACCTGATTACTTCCACTTGCCTGTGTGATTATGAGAAACCAAATGGTCAAGTGTCTTGATGATTTATCAGTGAGTGTAAGCACATTTTCACACTTGCACTTTTCCCAGATCTGAGAGTATTTGTTTTGAGAGTTTGATATATAAAATTAAGATTAAAAGTTGTTTTAGAATCTGGGTGTGATTCATAAATTTGATCTGTGGCCCACATGAAGATGGTCGCCTGGATTTCACTGTGTGAGAGCCCAAATGCAGACCACAATATTCGTAATAACTCTCTATTAAAAACGATTGATTCAAAATGTAATTTTTAAAAAAAATTGTTCTGGACTAGTTATTGGAAGATTGTAAGTTCAGATCCCACAACTACCAAAGACTCACTGTCAGGCCCTTAGGATGTGAATGTTTAAAGGTAAATGTGCAGAGGAAATGGCATGCCTTCCTGATATATAAAAAAGACATTTAAACGGAAGTAGTTACTCATTCACAAAATTCTTTTTGCATGTATAAGCGAGTAACTCCAGTCGAACAGTGTCAGTCGAAAGTAAAGTAACAGTACTGTAATTAAATAGATGATACATTAAGTAATTCACAGACAGAATCATGGACCCCTTAGCGCAGTCTTTTTCCAAACTTCAACTGTCCAGTTTCGCCGAGCCTGTGCCCACGTTAGCCTCAGATTTCTGTTCTTGGCTGACAGGACTAGAACTCGACATGGCCTTCTGTTGTCGTAGCCCATCCCCCTCAAGCTTCATGTGTTGTGCGCTGTGAGATGTTTGTCTGCTTATCATGGTTGTAAAGAACGGTTATTTGAGTTACCATAGCCTTTCTCTTATCTGAGTGAATGTCCTATTATGTAAAAAAAACTGGACACTCTGGAGAAATTGAATTTGTGGTTCTGTGCGGAAACCAACTTGAGACGATGATCCCAGAAATGATAACGGATACACCGTGTGAAAATTCCCTAAGTAATAATCGTGTGCCTGATGCTCCGATGATGTAAGAGATGCAAAAAAGCGTGCAGAACTGGTTCTAGAGCTCGGCAAACCCGAGGCTAAAAAGAAGACCAATGAAGATTCAGTCAGTCCAGACAGTGTCAAACACCCACTTTGTCATTATTGTAGCTAATTTCAGATCTAAAGCGCTGAAGTGAATCCTAGCTGGTCTCCTAAAAAATGTTAAAGAGGGTGGAATTTGGGATTCAAGTTCTACCTTTTTAATCTCAGTCTCAGCTCGCTGCTTGTCCCTGCAGGCCATTATCACTCGTGCTCCTCTTTTACCAAGCTCTAGTGCTGTCGCCTGCCCGGTGCCTGTGTTTGCACCTAAACAGCACAACAAAGTTAGATAGTCCAGGGTTCCAAGCCCTGTCCTGCACATTTTAGTGTTTTCTTTGCTGTTAATTAGCTGATGAGTTGAATTAGTTCAAATCTGTGCACTGAAGGAATAGCAAACGTCATGCATCTTGCAGCTCACCTGTTACAATGACTCTTTCTGTGTAGTTTTGCAGCGCTTTTGCATTCAGGCGTTTCCAAAACCGTTAAACACAAACCGATGTAAATAGCGGGCAGAGCTCCACAAATGATCAGCAGGGTGAGCATCTTGCACTCGTGTCTCGTTTAAACACTTCAGGCCTTCTTTTGTAGCGGACGATAAACAGCGACACGTCCAAAGGCCATCGTGCAACAACCTCATTAATACAGCAGGCCCTTGGCATCGAACCTCCCTACGTCATTATGTTTCACAATCTATAGGCTGTCATGTGCCAGTAAGAATGTCACTGTATACATGAGTGATAAAGAGTCTAAAAGAGCAAATTAAAAGTACAGAATGAATACCCTTAACGGAACCACCGCAGCGGCCAGGTAAATACCAATACAGTTTAAAATGCTTAAGAAACCTTCCTCTTAACATATTAGAATTAACATTCCTGGATTCAAACTTGCTCACATAAAAAATATGTCAGACAATATGAACAATAAATAAGTAGACCCGAGTATTTTTTTCATATTCAAATACTTTTTAAACCTGTATTACTACATCTACAACGAAAATAATAGTTGGAACATACAAACACTTGGCACCTAGTGTACTTCTCACTTATACTTACAAATGCTAGCATTTAAAAAAAAGTACATTAGTGCACTTTTCCCCAAGTATTTAAACTAGCATATAAAAACTACACTTATGTACTTATCATAAAATATACTTAGACAAGATACTATATTAAACGTGAACTGTTACGTATTCTTCTTCCCATAGAATACAAAGTCACACAGAGAACGGTGTGACTTTGCTGAAATCTCTACTGAAACTCAAGAAGATGTGTGAAATCTCTAGGGTCTTTTGTCTCAGGAGAAAACGCCAAGAGACAGGAGACACCAGACGTCTCGTCTTCCATCGCTGTCTAGGAAAAACTATAGTGTAAAAAAAAAATGCTTTTAAAAGATTTCCCTCCCCCCAAAAAAGTTCATTTAAGGCTGGCAATTTTCTACAGTTTAAATATTGGACAGGAGGAAGGGGACAGTGTGTTATTAATGAACAGTTTCTATAACAGGTATTTCTGTATTGTACAGCGCGCCCTCTGGTGGCGAATCTAAACAACGCACACAGGTTGCTAAGACTAGTCAAGTAGACCTGGCTGCAGCCTGCAGAACGGGGCGGGGCTGCACTTCTGGGTGGGGCTACATGTGTCGCCCCGCCCATAAGAGTAAGGGGTTATGGTTCGGGTTAGGCGTCGACGTTATTACATTACCACTAACCAATAAGACCAGTTATGGGCGGAGTGACACACACACACACACACGTAGACATTGTACGTGATATAATAGACAACAGCATACTAAAGCCAACAACCAATCAGCTGCTTGTTGCTGGGCAGTTTTAATCTAACCCTGCAATATCATTGGTTGGTTGTTTACTGACTCAATGGGAGTATTCTTTATTCAGGTTTTCATGCTCCTCGTGATGCTATTTTTTAAAATTAAAATCATCTGTGGTCCTTTTTCTAATTATTTCTACATTTTACAGTGCAGTGTCATTTTAAAATAGACCGTTTCAGCAAGAAAAAAAACAAACAAATCTTACAACACTGATACCCAATGAACTAATCTGATGTACAGTTTAGTACAATGTGATTATAATAGAATAAAAATGAATATTTTATATCCCACCAGGTTCTATAGAACCATGAAAAGAACAAACCACAAGCCAAGGTGTTTCTAAAGCATGTTATTTAAAATCTTTAGATATTTACACTGTTTAACAGACTGGTCAAAATTGTAAGAACAGAGTACATGAAACTGTTCTGATGAAATCTCTTTGAAACAGACATATACATAATGACTACAGTATTGAAGGGGGGGAGAAAAGAAAAAAAAAAAAGGACTTAACACTTTGATAGCTACAGAACATCAACCAAATGAAGCACTGTACAAATATAAAAAGCCAGAATAGTTCTATGTACATAGAACCCACTGCTTCCCTCATCATGATCTGTACACAATGGATTCCTTTCTTATCGGTGGTGGTGTTGTGTGTGTGGATGCCCCGCTGTTCACACGTGGATTACACGGATACAGATACATGGACATATATACAACGTGTAAGCGTATTCGCAGGGGGTGCGAGCACACGTCTGAATCGCAAAGAGGCTACAGTGAAGGTAGCGAAAAGGGGAACACCAGAACGTTACTATACTTCCAAATACAGAACATTTAAATAAAAATGAGTAAATAAAAAGGTTCTTTCTTATGGAAAAAAAAAAAAAAAAGTTTATATAAAAACTATTGTTACTGGCACAAAATAGAACGTGCTCTGATTTCTTTACAAGTGGAAACTTCTTGCTTGATCGTTGGTTCGTTCCATTTCAAGAACGCGATCCCTTTTAAAAACATGACGTTTGCATTTACACATACACAAAAGTTTCTATGTGTAACTCTCCCACAAAATCGGAGCTTCTGAAAGAGACGGGGTGGGAGGAAAGAGAGAGAGAGAGACTTCACCTCATGCAAACATGTGAACAATTAAATAATTATGAACGAGAGCGTGTAGTTTTGTACAAGTCCGAGCTCCGAGGCTGGTTAAGAGGCGCGGACGGCACCTGAGGTGGGCAGGGCTAAGGAACAGGGTTGTGGTGCAGCACTGGCACTTGGTGGATCTGGGCAGTGGGTTTAGTCAGCGGCTCCCCCTGCTGGATGGGGCTGCACACGATGCTGCTCGCTCTTTCTTCTTCTTTCGGCTGCTTGCTAGCGAATTCGGTGATGCTGAAGACGAACTGCAGGCAGCCGAGCTTGACGTGGCTGCCATGGTGGAGGAGCGCTGTGCCCTCCCAGCCCGCACCACTGCCCCCTATCAGACTGGAGCCGCTCGCCTTGCAGCTGCACGGCCGGAGGTGCGAGTCCTCAGCTTGGCTGCTCATCACTCCGCTAACGTCGCCACGCTCCTCGTCCTTCTCCTCTTCCTGCTTCCTCTTTTTACAACGACCTGGACGGGAAAATCAAGCAGAGCAGTAATATAATGAAGGCCTGGACCTAAAATGTAAACTGAGGAAAACTACTACTTTTAAATCATAACCCTGATGGATAATGAGCAACGAGGACTTACGGATGATGCTCTGCACTTTGGACACCAGGCCACTGGATGGACTTGGGCCCGTTTTCTCGGAGAAGTCACAGGAGTACAGCACGTTGTCCACCGTCGTCCCGTGCTCGCTGTAGTTCAGCAACTCGTACTGCTTTGTATTCTAAAAAGTACAGAGTTGCATATCTTATGCAAAATAAATATCATTAAACAGGAAAGCAGCATCTTATTGGTCATAACTAGAACAAAAGAATGTTAGTGAAGCATTCGCGTCTGTTACCTCATCATAAAATATGCAGGCGTGTTTTCCCGATACGTAATTGCAATGGCCGTAATTCATAAGGCACACGTCCATGTCAGCACCTGAGGAGATGATGACGACGACAATGGTCTGGTTGTGCTGTATACATCTTAAACATTGGTGCGTGCTAGGAATGAGACTCACCAGTTCCAATGTAAAGGCTTCTGTAGCACATGCTGACTGCCGCTCCCTTCCCGGATAGAGGATAAAATGTCGCTCGGGCCTGTACATCCTTATTTTGCGCTGAGAGAAGGGAGATGCAGTGAATGCCTAATTCATGAATATCTAATTACAGCAGACTTCTAAGATTCCTGCACATTTTTAATCTTAAAATAACCCAGGCGTCAGTGATCCATGTCATAATTACTTAAGAATTAAATATATGCAACATTACTTTCATTACAATTCTGACAGGCCGGTCAATACTTTGCGTCGAATGAATGACTTCTTTGGCAAGTATGTGTGTAATAAAAAGTAACTCTGGGTCTGACGATGTTGGATAGATCGTCCTCTAAGAATGCACCGCTTCCTGTTTTCCCCATTCTTTTCCAATCTTGGAATTTCAATCAAATTCCAGAATTTTCCACGCCCAAATACTTCACGCAAAACGTTAATGCCGATGCTGATATTTTTATATAGAAGGTAAGAGTCGGCCGATTAGGATCAAAACTGTGATCTCTGGATGAAACCTGTCTTTGATGGAGATGAGGTGACGAAGCACTTAAAACCCATTTGAGGGAGAACGCCGGAGTCGGAAGATAAGAGCAGGTTTAAGTACAGTACCTTCAGTGTTCCGGCTTCGCTGCGTGACGGAGGGGATAGCAGGTAACTTTGCATCGCTCTGCACAGGAAGTGCTTTCGGCTCGAAGAGCTGCTGGATCCGCTGCCACGCCAGGAGTTTGATGAACCGCTCATCTAACGTGTTCAGCTCTATCTCTGTAAGAAAAGCACGTTTAACTGAAAAAAGTGTCTTGAAACAAAAAAAAAAACGCATTTTTGGTTCAAACTTCTGCTTGGCACCACACTCACCTCCAGTTCCCTTCGTCATGCTCCTTAAACAGCTGGACAAGTCTCCCAAATTTAACAGGTCGGACCCTTTGCCTTGTCCCGCGGCATCATCTCTGAATTTTCCGTCTGCGGAAAACAGAAGAGAGGTTAACGGAGAGGTTTCTGCCATTGCCCAGAAAGTCCGTTTAATGAACGCAGTTCTGGGACTTACCAGAAGAGGGCACTGAAGACACCTGGCAGCTTGTACCAGTATCTGGCAGGTGAGAGGATGGCAACCTTGGGGAAGCCCTTTGAGCTTGAGGGGGGCTGGGCTCTGATTTAACACAAGCAGAAGGAAGGGATTCTGTAGCAGCACAGGACTTTAAGTCTTCAGTCTTTATGAGCGCAGGGCCGGCGTGATTAGGTAGGGCCAGGACAGAGGGAGTGTGTGAACGTGGTGCGTTTAAGTCCTCAGGGGCAGTGGAACACGTCTGCCCGAGTTTGCCGTTGGTGTGGGCCGGCTGCTCTAAGGGACCGTTGCTGGTGCCACAATTCTGACAGGGTTTTTCAGTGCAGGAGCTGCACACTCTGTGCTCCTCCGAGTTAAGGCAGAGGGATTCTGGCGTTTTCCCCGAGGCTGCAGAGTCCGTGCTGTGGGAACAATGCAGATTCAGGGAGCCGGGGTCCTTAACGTCTGTCTTTTCCACCTGCGAAGATTCGAATGGCGAGGATGACGTCTGCTTGGCAGACAAATGGCGCATGATGCTACACTGAAGCGAGATCACGTCCCTAAGCCACTGCAAAGAGAAGACAGGGTCAAGAGTGAACCCCGTTTGTTTGGACTCATTTTTGGCTGAATCGCACTTGGATAACTATACAGGTGCATCTCAATAAATTAGAATGTCGTGGAAAAGTTTGTTTATTTCAGTAATTCAACTCAAATTGTGAAACTCGTGTATTAAATAAATTCAATGCACACAGACTGAAGTAATTTAAGTCTTTGGTTCTTTTAATTGTGATGATTTTGGCTCACATTTAACAAAAACCCACCAATTCACTATCTCAACAAATTAGAATACTTCATAAGACCAATAAAAAAAAACATTTTTAGTGAATTGTTGCCCTTCTGGAAAGTATGTTCATTTACTGTACATGTACTCAATACTTGGTAGGGGCTCCTTTTTGCTTTAATTGCTGCCTCAATTCGGCGTGGCATGGAGGTGATCAGTTTGTGGCACTGCTGAGGTGGTATGGAAGCCCAGGTTTCTTTGACAGTGGCCTTCAGCTCATCTGCATTTTTTGGTCTCTCGTTTCTCATTTTCCTCTTGACAATACCCCATAGATTCTCTATGGGGTTCAGGTGTGGTGAGTTTGCTGGCCAGTCAAGCACACCAACACCATGGTCATTTAACCAACTTTTGGTGCTTTTGGCAGTGTGGGCAGGTGCCAAATCCTGCTGGAAAATGAAATCAGCATCTTCAAAAAGCTGGTCAGCAGAAGGAAGCACGAAGTGCTCCAAAATTTCTTGGTAAACGGGTGCAGTGACTTTGGTTTTCAAAAAACACAATGGACCAACACCAGCAGATGACATTGCACCCCAAATCATCACAGACTGTGGAAACTGAACACTGGACTTCAAGCAACTTGGGCTATGAGCTTCTCCACCCTTCCTCCAGACTCTAGGACCTTGGTTTCCAAATGAAATACAAAACTTGCTCCCATCTGAAAAGAGGATATTGGACCACTGGTCAACAGTCCAGTTCTTCTGTCTGTGGTTCAGGAGTGGCTTAACAAGAGGAATACGACAACTGTAGCCAAATTCCTTGACACGTCTGTGTGTGGTGGCTCTTGATGCCTTGACCACAGCCTCAGTCCATTCCTTGTGAAGTTCACTCAAATTCTTGAATCGATTTTGCTTGACAATCCTCATAAGGCTGCGGTTCTCTCGGTTGGTTGTGCATCTTTTTCTTCCACACTTTTTCCTTCCACTCAACTTTCTGTTAACATGCTTGGATACAGCACTCTGTGAACAGCCAGCTTCTTTGGCAATGAATGTTTGTGGCTTACCTAGTGAACCAAACTGAGAGACCATTTTGAAGGCTCAGGAAACCTTTGCAGGTGTTTTGAGTTGATTAGCTGATTGGCATGTCACCATATTCTAATTTGTTGAGATAGTGAATTGGTGGGTTTTTGTTAAATGTGAGCCAAAATCATCACAATTAAAAGAACCAAAGACTTAAACTACTTCAGTCTGTGTGCATTGAATTTATTTAATATACGAGTTTCACAATTTGAGTTGAATTACTGAAATAAACGAACTTTTCCACGACATTCTAATTTATTGAGATGCACCTGTATTTGCCAAAGGTCATTCCAACAAACCCTTAGGACATTTCTCTGTAATATGACAAGATGAATTGTTTTGCCTTGTTTTCACGAGTACCTGTTGTTGCTCTTCATCGCTGCTTAAGTGGTTGGATGGCGAGGCTTCAGAAGCACCCGAGCAGATCAGCTCCCCGTCCCGGATTCCAGCGGGCAGCATCATCGCAGGTGGATTCTGGTACTGTGACTTGATAGCATCTGGGACCTTCAGGAAGAGTCGAGTCTGCTTTTAGTTACGACGGACATTGAAAACAGTTAACACGATTAAAACTGTTCTGCTGTATGTTCAGATTTACTGAATGAGGTCCGACCTTGACCGTTCTCTTGGCATGACTATGGGGTGCTCTTCGTGTAGGAGGGTGTTGGCGGTGTATTCGCTGCAGGAAGTCCACTTTTACGGCATGCTGGGATATGCGGTCCTGAAACTGGTCAAACAGCTGGCAGCGGTTGCTCAGAGTCAGGCTGCGCTGGTTCAGCTGAAATTAAGCAGGATCACAAATTAAAACTAGACGTCTTCTGGTTTGGCAAGACAAATTAAGCACCAGGACTGTGGGATTAATCATATTTCAAGCTTCCTCAAGTATTGCTAAGCTTTGCTAAAGTTGATCCTGGCTGAAGTTAAAAACTAATTGGTGCATACTGTGTGGATTCATACTTGGAGACTTTTTTCCCCCCTTTTTAAATCATCATAATTTAGATGATTATATCAAAAGTCTTATGTTGATTCAAAACTGTATACACTTAAAGAAACTTATACTACATTTACTTCAAGTGTAAAACATACATTCTGTTCCTAAATTGGCTAAAAGTTTTGAAGTATACTTACCACCAAGTGCTCAATATGATTGGGACACATCCATCTGCCTGTGGGCATGGCTGTGAGTGGAGGGTCCAGGCAGTCCATGTGGAACAAGAGGGGGCAATAATCGCACTGGATCAACGGAGCCAGCCTACAGCTCCTGCAACACAATATCATCTCAGATAAACTGGTGTTTGTTTTAATAAAACTTTGCAGTTCGTGGTAAGGCTCGGCTTTAAAGTGCGCCAACTCCGCTTTCTGCATTTGCATGCTTCGTTCAGTTTCAAACGCCATCTGACTTAAATGTCCCAGGAGAGAGAAAGTCGTTTAATCGGGTTTAAGCAGGAGCAGGAGCCTAGAGTGTGTGTTTTCTCTCCCTCCTATTGGGGGTTGTACAGTTTTCCGCACAATTATGGTTACGCTAACCGCAAAGCAATTTGAGGTCATTTTAGGCTTTCTGCTGATTGCTCTGAAAAGTAGCTCAGAAGTACCAAAGTGATCATGACCAGTTCTTTCCGGACGTTACGGTAGGGTGAGACTGGTACCTGGTGCAGGTGTAGCACACTTTGACTGGAAGTGGGACGAGCCCGTAGTGGTCCAGCTCGTGTTGCGGCCGCTTCACGTTCTTCCCCGTCGTCTCCTCTTTCCTCCTCTTTTTACTGGTTCCTGAAAGGAAGGTGAAATATGACATTGTGTTTAAAGGAGGACGCTGCATAGCTAATATCATGGCATAACAGGACATATTCAGAAATACACAAGGTGCGAGTAGTGCGGCAAGTGTAGGATAAGCGCAAACAACGTTACTTTCAGGACGGATCAATACAATAAACATGGCATAGATATGCTTATAGTTTGTTCTGTTTACTGAGATTATAAACCTGAACAGCATATAAAGCAGCATATAAGAAGGTAAATAAAGAGTGTGGTGTTAATCACCCAAGTTGGGTGTAATGGTATAGTTTACTTTTTTAATAGCAATGTAATTGGAAAGTGATCTCTCTCTCTCTCTCTCTCTCTCTCTCTATATATATATATATATATATATATATTTTTAAAGTAAACAGCACAGGACCCTCATGCTCATGTGCCCTACCTGGAAGTGCGGTAGTGCAGGTGAGGTCATTGGGTAGCTGGAACTGCGTGGGGTTCCTCTGCATGGCGGCAGCGATCAGCAAGTCAAAGGGCCTCTTGAGCGTGGACAGCCCGCTCTCGGTCTCCGAACCCTGCGCCTCGTCTTCCACGTCCAACAGGTCCTCCTCGACATCGTTGTGCTCCGAGGGTGTGGGCGTGTCCGTGGAAGAGGCGTTGGAGGTGGGCGTGGCCGGACGGCTGCTCGGTCTCCTCTCCAGGAGTCGCACCTGAGCCACGGCAGCCCGCAGGCCCGTGCCAGCAACGGTGGTGGGATCCAGACGGAGGGTGCCCAGGTCCAGCTCGGCGGCGGGGGACGGGGTCTGCTTGGCCTGCATGAGTCCGTTGATTTGCTCCTTCTTCTGCTCTCGCTTCTGCAAAGACGTAAAGCAAAAAGTGGTGGTCTGTACGTGAGTTCGAATATTTATTCCGGAACGATCATTTTTATAAATCAGATCTACGTCACAGAGAGCACGTTCTGCCTATTCTGACCGGACACTAACAAACAAATAAAAAGTGTTATACCGGTAATAATTGAAACACAGATATTTTGTATTTGTATAAATGGTAGCTTGTATTTGTATTGGTAGAAAAGTAAGAGATAGCCTTTGTAAAAATCCGCCTGACTTGAGCCTCACCTTCTTACGAACTGTGCAGCGATGGCACATCCAGTCTCCAGGGGGGAGCATTTCCCTGCTCAGTGGTGGGTTACTGCGGAAAAGATTTAACACGACAATGAAAAACTCCAGACAGTGCACTTATTTAGTGGTATTAAAAAAAATAAATAAATAAAAATAAAAACACACACACAGTAACTGGGTTGGAAAATAGGGCAACAGTAATAATAGGGCATTTGATATTTTAGAAAAACGTGCAGAAAATAGTGACCGAATAAAACGAGCCTGAATTGGGCACGGTGAATGTTGTGATATATTTTATATGTGATTCCAAAGAGCCAACACAAAACTGTCAACCAGGCCAAACAAAACCTTTTTAGGCATACACGGTGACTTGATGCGAAAAAGTAAGCATTAACCCAACAGCCCTGCCATATTAAATCCGCCTGGTTTACGTTGGCTGGCTCGGGTTTTGAAGCCGCGAGCATACACACACACACACACACACACACACACACACGCGCACACAGCGTTTTTGCGGAGCGTGTGTTTAGACAAAACGAACTCTCACTTCCCCATCCTTTCAAGGATATCTCAATACTCAGCTTTGTGTGCACAGGAAGAACAGGTTGCTCTCCAAGAAAGGGGCCCACTGTTTTCTAATCCTCAGGCCGTATCTGGAATGCCAACAGCACAGGTTTCCAATACTCATCTAACGCCGAAAGCTTTTTTTTTTTTTTGTGGTACAGGACATTGGAAATAGCGATGAACGGGACATCAAAAAGATTTAACCTAACCACCTCTGGAGATCAACCCGACGGGACAAGGCGCCAAGATCCAAGCTCCCCTTCAGAGATGTTTGATCTCTTTTCTTTTACAGTCTACTTGTAAGCACCTTCTTTAACATGCATGGCACATTGAAACCAAATCACCCCCCCCCCCCCCCCAAAAAAAAAAATTAAATAAATAAATAAACCGTGCGTCGCGCTCAGATCAGATCGCTCTAATACAAATCAGCGGGAAGCCTCTTCTGAAGGTCAGCTCTCATCTACGTTGGATATTTGAACGTGGGACGGCTTAGAGCCGAACTTGACAGCGAGGTGAGGCCGTAGGCGGTTCGTAGCCAGCGTGGGCGGGGGGGGCAAGCGTGCACAATCCAAGCATGCTGTATAGATTCTATACTGAACCTATCCGAAAGCCACGTGAATTCATTTAGCTTGTTTAAAAGTGAGCATGAAAATACAACAAAGTAATGAATTCGATTCCAATTCGCCTTGGAATGCTTTCTGCAAACGATTCGGCGGTAATGTAACCAGGCAGGAGTGCGTACGTAGCTGTAACACATCTAAAGTCTGTTTAGTGCTCTCTCTCTCTCTCTCTCTCTCTCTCATCTGGCTGCATTTCCTATAAGGTAGTCAAGGCGGAAAAACCACAAATCGCCCCCCAAATAAAGAAAGTCTTTTCTCTTTGTCCTCCCGGTCTGGTAACGCTATAATACACGCTGAAGCCAGAACATTCGGCTGGCCATCATGCAGAGTGCATGGTTAATGATTATTTATGGAGTGCAGCTAGACAAGGCATGAGCGCATGGATATATAGACAAATTCACTCCATTAGTGAACGAAAGGTTGTTTTATTTTTGTGTTTTTAAAAAAAAAAAGTAAAAAAAAAAGTATATGCAAGTCGCTCATCTCACTGTTGCACACCGACAGAGCAATATCAACCTACATTATGATCTTATCTGTGCTACAAACCAGCAGAGGGAAAGGTCTTTACATCTTGCTCAACATCTGTAGGACCCTCGGTGGCCAATAACCACATAATAAACCCTTCTCCTCAGCCTGGCCTTCAGTACAAACAAACCAGCCTCGCTCTGCTCTGCATTTGTCTTCTTCTGTCTGCACTGTTGTTAAACAGTTTATATCGAGAGAGAGAGAGAGAGAGAGAGAGAGAGAGAGAGAGAGAGAGAGAGCTTTCGAATCAATCGTGGTGACCATATGACTGCCCATGGTGAAAGTCGGCTCTGAAGGAATACTCTGAATGAATACGCAGGGGAGGAAATAAAAAGGCTGACGTACTGTGGTTTAGAACACGGTTTAGATCAGGGCCCCACAGTTTTGGTTCTGCGTGTCCAGATTTGATTACATTATATTTATTCACGCGCACCTCAGAGACTCCCGTTTCCCACTTGTGATTCCAGATTCTTTGCGTTCACTCGCACGTCAGCCATTTCCTGTTTACCGCTTTTTAAACATTTAAATAAAGTGTCAGAGATGTACTCTACGGCGTACATCAGAGAGGCTCTACGGCCTAATCAGTGAGTAGCAAACGGGGACACAAAAAAGACAAATCAAGCATTTTTGGCCACAACAATCACAAAAAAAACCCCCAAACCCTCTACTAAATCCTGTATAAACTCGGGTATCAAATTTGTTTCCAGGCCACAAGGATGTTCACATGCCACTTTAAGGTCTGCAACTCCAATCCGATGCCACATGAAGGCAGTGTTAGCGTGTTGTGAGAGACTGCGCTAAACCACATGACCCTATATATTCATGACCTACATTCACGTCGTCACTCATCGTAACCTTACACAGTAACATCTCCGCATCGACAATTCACTCATCGTTACCGGCACGTGCACTTAGCTGTACTCATGAGCGCAGACTGAAAACGGAGGCCATGACGGGTACGGCTTGGTCGCAAACATCCTTACAAAACACTTTTTACATTGGAGTAACTTGGTTTGTTTTCGCTGTACGGCTAACAGACGGTTTTATACAGTTGGCCGCTGGTTGCTGTGCAACATCAGAGACATGTTACGGTCACGTACACGTCCTGTACTACGCCACAGTGTGTTGTGACAGAGGAACATCACCGCAGTGCATTTTTACAGTGAGACAGTGATTCAACCCGACCGCAGGAAGTACCGGATCGAACTTGCAGACGCAAACCGAGCGAACACAGAGGACAGGAATACTGTTAGTTCTGGATATTTGGACGGACGAACGAAGCGAGAAACACTGGACGTGACATACAAAAGTAGCTATTTATATAATTATACGATCAGTTATTTAGCGCCGGCTCTGTTGTCAGTGCTCGGGTGATTTGTGATCGCACTCGGGTAAGGTTTGTTTACGTTTAAGAAAAAAAAAAGAAAAAAAAAAAAAGAGTTTTATGAGCATGTTACACTGCACGCTCCTCAACCAAGAGGGCTTGTTTTTATTTATTTATTTATTATGTGGAGTTTGATACTAAACCAAAGCAAGTAGCGAATGAATCAGAAGCATCAATATGCGCTTCCAAATGGACTAATGTGTGAAAAGAATCACAGGACAATCAAAGGGGTACTCCAGGACTGGGGTTGGGAACCTATATTAGCTTGTAATGGGTCATTTTGTGCACGCGTGTGTGTGTGTGTGTGTGTGTGTGTGTGTGTGTGAGAGAACAGATATTTTTTAAAGTTCTGGCAGCCATTTTAGTCGTTTTTGGAGTATGTAGGGTGATGTACCAGCACTGCAGGTGGAAGGCGGCGGGACAGTGGTCACAGCAGAGCAGGTCGCCTCCTTCTCGGCAGCTGTCGCAGGTGTCGTGGTTGGTCGCGCGCCCTGCTCTCCTGCTGCTCCTCTCCAACTTCCGGCTCCGCTTCTCACCTTCTTCCGACTTCGGCGGCGCGAGCAAAGTCTGGATTTGCTACATAGCGCAAAAGCAAACGTTCAACACGGTCATTTCGCTCTTTATTTATTTATTTTATTTTATATTTTTTTTTACAGCCTTCATGCGTGTATAAAGATAGAATTTCCGGCCCGGCACCTTTACTTTTCTTTCCGTTGTATGTCATTTTATTTATTTATTTATTTATTTAAATGAAAACACTAGAGATATTTAACTAACATACCGTCATGCTAGCTAGCTAAAACGCGTCTCATTATATATATATATATATATATATATATATATATATATATATATATATATATATATATATATATATATATATATATATAAACATTACACACACATATATATATATAATGGCGTCCACCTCCTTGGCTTGAGTCGGGACGTGTCAGCCATTGTTGGGCCCGAAACCCCCCTAGCCTAGCATGAACTCCTTACATTCCCCTTAAGCGCCCGTTATGAGTGTAAAACTCGCATTGAACATGTGTAAAGGAAAAAAACAAACAAATCCGCATCTACTCTACTACCCCAATCTAGAAACGCCATGCTATTTGCATCAGCAAGGTTAGCCGGCTACAAGATAAGCTACCGTGTCTCTCCTAGGTCCGCTGGCTAACGACCGAAATAGCACCTGCACCCGGTTAAAGACGAAGCTCCCAACTCAAGACTGTGCACATCTCCTTCCCAAACGCAATGTGAAGCTGTATTTACCTCCATAAGGCCGCCGGAGGTATCCAGATCGTACACTATAGTCGGGGTCTCCATTTTATCCCACATTCACCCAGCTGAGCTTAGCAGTCAGATCGGGCTAAGGCTAAGCTATTCCAGCTAGCCAATTATAAAGATCCTATAAAGAGAGTCCTGTAACCTTCGCAAAAACAAATAACGTCTGGGATCTTTATAGATATATCTCCAAAAAAAACCGAGTTTCCTTTCAGAGAAACACACGAGGCATGTAAACAATCCTCAGCGCGTTGAGTTAAAAATATTCCCCTGTTCGTTCCAATGCCAATGTTATGCTAGCTGATTATTTAGCCATCTTAAATAGCAGCGGGGCTAACAGTTCTCTAACGTCCCGATGAAACAAAACAACCGTTGGTTTCCAGAATCCAGTAATTTCCAAGTAAACGGATGTGTTTGCTCTCAGAGCAGACAGCTACACAAACAGCTGTCTCGGTGTCAGGCGGTAGAAGCCAGTTTGTATAAATAAATCCGCAAGCCGCAGTGTTTGGCCTAGCTGAGGCCTAGCCTGGGTATCGCCTGTTCCTCCTTCTCCGATCGTAGCGAGCACAGATGCGGGATAAAGACGCCAAATCGCCCCCGTCCATGATGCGACGAACAAAACATCAGGTCCGTTGGAAAAAACAAAGCTTTAGCTGCAGACCAGAGCTTTAAAAACGCCCGTTTACACCATGAAAGTGTCCCGGATAACGGCGGAGATTATTGTTGTCATGAATAAACGCCGTTGCATCCAAACTCGACAACACTGATGCTCGCGCGTTATTTTTTCCCCCCACCCGTATTACGACTAAACCGCCGCCTTTCTTCGCTTTGATTGGCTGGTACCATCCAGTCTTCTGCACTGTAACTGGTTAAATTTTAATTCGTACGCTCAGTCCACCTATCGGTCAGCGAAAAACACCAACCAATCCTGTAACAGGAGGCGGGATCTCTTTGAATGCGGGTGGAATAAAAATAATGCCTGTTCGCCACATCCTCTGCACAGAGTTGGCGCAAATTGGCGTAGGACGGCTTGTGCGCATGCGCGGAACGACTTCTGGGCATGCGCCATGCTTTTCTTCTCGGAGCCATCTTTGAGAAGGCTCGGTGGTGGCATTTTTTTTTTTGTTTTGTTTTCATCTCCGTTTTACTCCTGACTGTAAATCTGTAACCAGTATCGCTATTCTGAGGATTATTCGCTTTACTTGGAAGTTGGTTTATCGCATTATAAGTTTCATATTTCTACGCTTGGTGCGCTTTTACGACGCCGTTATGCCTTTGTGCTCCTGCTCCGTTACACCGTAATATTTTCCTGCTCTCTGATTGGCTGATTCAGCCGCAAGCATGAACCAATGAGGATCGTGGAACAAATTCAATCATAGTTTACTGTCGTTACCCAAGAGAGATTTCCCCCACGTGTTTCCGCTTGATGAGTACGGATAGAAAGGTGGAATTGAAAGATATATTATATTTTATTGATTAAAAAAAATATATGGATAGTAGACTTTGGTATATCCTTAATTTGGTCTTTATGGACAATTATATATGTTGTATAATTATAAATGTAATATTTATCATAATATATATGATAAATTATATATATGTTATCCCTAATAAAGTGGTCAGTGAGTGTGTGTATATATATATATATATATATATATACAGTACTGTGCAAAAGTTTTAGGCACCCTATTTTTTTTGGTACAAACTTTGTTATAGATTATTTTATGACGTCTACATGATCAAGTCAGTACAAAAACATTTTAGATTCCCAAACATTAGTTTTCTGGCACAAAATTAAATGTTACAGAAAAATGTCATTAAAGAAAGCAGCATATTACAGTAAGAGACACTTTTCAGACAGTAAACACAATGAAGGCTGCTGGGTTTCGCTGCAGAAATAAGAAGCGAGTGCGAAAGTCAAAGTGTCCAGAAGAACTGTGTCTGGTTCTGTAAGATGCTCAATAAAACTTACCAGCTCATTTCCTTATAAAACTGCACACATTGTACCGGAGACTACTGTTTTTATTTTTTATTTTTTTGTCACACCAAATATTGACTTTGTTTCATCTACTACTGTTTACTGCTCTTTGTGGTATTTTTTTTAAAATGTAGAAACATTTAATTTCATTATTTTGAAGGCATCTCTGCTCTACAGCATTTCTTTGCACACACACTCACTCACTGACCACTTTATTAGGAATACCTGTACACCTGCTCATTCCTGCATGTGTGACATATTTAAAGGCAGTGGTAGCTCAGTGGTTAAGATGTCGGGCTACTGATCAGAAGGTCGTGAGTTCAAATCCCAGCACTGCCAAGCTGCCACTGTTGGGCCCTTGAGCAAGGCCCTTAACCCTCAACTGCTCAGATGTATAAATGACATAAATGTAAGTCGCTCTGGATAAGGGCGTCTGCCAAATGCCGTAAATGTAAAGAGCAGTAATAAATCTGTTTTCATGATTTTCTAATGCATTTAATCACATACAGTGCAACAGTGACCCAAGTGCATCTAATAAATCTTAATAACTTCTAAGTTATTCGGTGAAGCATAATGATTCAGAGCAGAAAGTGTCGAGCATGAGGGTCAGACTGCACTTCGACTCATTATAATGATTAGTGTATCGAAGAAGTGAATATCAGGATAAATATTCAAGAATGTTTTACTTGCACTGTTAATGAATGCTGAATTATTGTAATGTTAATGAATGCTCAGAACTATTGTACGACATTCCACAACTTAAACTTAAGATCATGTTTTATTCTGTAAATACAGTAGTCACTTCCTCCATCAGTGGCATGGTCAAGAGGAGCAGACCAGCTTTTTTGCGTCATTTTGCTGCACTCAAGCTGGCTTTGGTGTCTGGGAGAGAACAAACACTGATTCAACACAATTTTTCTAAATTCAAATAAAATAATAGTAAAAAGCGACACCACTAAAACAACTGGGACTAAATTCGCTTCTTTCCTTTTTTGGAGTCTTTTGGGAGTCATTTTAGATCACATTTTCAGAAAACTCTGAAAATGGGGCTTGATGTTAAAGAGATGAGAAACCTTACCTTGCATGAAGCCATCAAAAGTGGAAGAACACTTTGTTCTTGTGGAAGAACAAAAAGAGGTGTGGCCACTGGATACTGCTGAAAAAGTGCAAAGTTCAATTTGTTTTGTAATTGTGTGCAGTTGAATTGGCCTCATCAAATTCCCAATACTTGGAATCGAGACAGATGCCAATGTCAGACTTGGCAGACTTGCCTATGATTAGAACAGAAATGCAGTTATACAGACAGAATGAAGGCGGTGTGTATGTTCATCGTCGTCTCTGGAGGTGGTGGGTAGAAGTGGGGGTGGCAGGACATTTATAACAAGTTTGAGGAATACATCTGTTGCAAGAATGGAAGAAACAAACAGGTTTAGGGTTTTGGCTCTAAAGAGATTCAGCGCTAAATTCAGACGAAAAAAAACAGGTGACAAAAGTGACGAGAAGCAATAGTAGTGTGGTTGACGAATGAGTCGACTCTCTGCTGCTGTGCCAAACAACTCAGATGCTGAGAACATTGCACTTCAGTCACTGTTAAATGCATTAGAGAATCACGAATAAAGAATACTAATGAATTTTCAGCAGAAGGATCTATTACTGCTCTTTAGATATGCAAATCTAACTGCTCCTGACTTTCATGTAAAAGAATCGGCTCAAAGAGTCGACTCTTTCGTTAATTACACAGAGAGAGTAGTAATGTGTGGTTCACGAACAAGTCGACTCTTTGAATCGACTAATTTTAGATGAATGAATCGACTCCGACTCGAAGAGTCAACTTGTTCGTGAACCACACGGCGAGATGAAGCAATTGAATTAGGTGGTTCACAAACAAGTTGACTCTTTGAATCGACTCTTGTAGATGAATGGTGAAGCCGACTCAAAGAGTCGACTCGTTCGTGAACCACACAGCGAGATGAAGCGGTAGTATTGGGTGGCTCACAAACAAGTTGACTCTTTGATTCAACAGCACAGTTGTGGGTGTAAAGCATAATATTTTAAACATTTATATTCACAGTTTTACACTTTTAAAACATCAGCATTTACTGAAAGCATGTCAGAATTTTGGCTTTGACACAGAGGAGTAGATTTCATGTCCATGCTGCTCCTGACACCGTATGATAAAAGTTTTATTTTAGACAAACATGTCAGAAAACCGGATAAAATTACTCCCAAATATGGTACCTTACCTCATTTTCTTAGCAACAAGCCGTCTCATGCAGGTAAACTCCCTATGAACTAGTTCATTAGCCAACTAATTAATATAAATACCTAATTAATGCCACAGATTAATCACATAAATATCTGAATGTACTCTGCAAATCTTTTACTGGTTGGCGCTGGTTATTTATATGGTTATAAATAAAGTCAAGCACTTGACTTGCTAACGTTAACTAATTAGTCTGTATGAACCATAATATCGCTATTTAGCAACTAAAACTCCAACTGGCTGCATAACTGACATTATTAGGCTGTACAGCTGAACATATTTTTCATTGTGAAAGTCAGTGGATATTATTTTATGATTGTTTCTAAGAAACCTCAGTGTGAAAATGAAGCCCTTTCATAAGCAACAATCTCTTTTAAATTCCCATATAGCCTAGAGCTAGCTAGCAGTTATAACTAAATATGAACTAAAAGTAGAAGCCAACGTCAGGTTAATGACTAGTTGGCTAGTTAGAATTTAGCTAGCTGTGACCAAAGGGAGGCCTGGACATCATGGACAGCCAAGAACAGGGAGTGAAATTACATGTACAGCGCAGAGAGAAATAATAATAATTTTTTTTTTAAAAAGTCAATATTTCAATATAAGGATAGTGATCATGCTCTAAAGAAATGGCATTATTTGATTTAGTATTGTAGCTATATGTATGTGGGTCATTTAGAAAATCACTTTAAATATGCCCACCCATTTTTAAGACTGAAGGTATCACTTTCATGTCATTTGTTTTATTATTGTTAAAAGTAATTCAACTCAAGATTTTCTTGAGATACACTTACCAGCCAAATTATGCTTTTCTGCTCACAACTGTTGTAAAGAATGGTTAACTGTTGTAAAGAGTGGTTATTTGAGTTACCATAGACTTCTTGTCACCCCCAGTGAACATTTGGAAAATCCTAAGAGATCAGCACTTTCTGAAATACTCAAACCAGCCCATCTGGTACCAACAACCATGCCACATTGAAAGTCGGGATTATATGCATTTAACTGCTGCCTTATGATTGGCTGATTAGATATTTACGTTAATGAGCAGATGTACATGAGTTTGTAATAAATTGGTGGTTGAATGTACATATTACAGTAAGTGGTCAGTGATGTCAAATTTTGTTTTGGGTGTATGAGATGGCCTGGGTAGTTGTGAGACTCCCGTCCTGAATTTTTGTCCCAGTCTGGCCCTAGTAAACTGTTGTTGTTGTTTTTTTAAAACTCAGCAGTCACAATGAATTTGCAAAGAAACACAGAGATGAGCCACAAAAGTTCTGGAACCAAGATTACCTGCTACCAAAATGATGGAAAGGCCAAAGCATGGAGAAAGAAAGGATCTGCTCATGATCCAAAACATACAAGCTCATCTGGGAAACATGGTGGAGGTAGTGTCAAGGCTTGGGCTTGCATGGCTGCTTCTGGAACAGGCTCACTAATATTTATTGATGATGTAACTCATGATGGTAGCAGCAGAATGAATCCAGAAGTTTACAGGAATATTTTTTTCTGCCAATTTACGGAGAAATGCCTCCAAATTAATCAGGAGGAACTTCATCATGCTACAAGACAATGATCCAAAACACACTGCCAACTCAACAAAGGACTTTATCAGGGTGGAAAAAAGTGGAAGAATTTAGACTGGCCAAGTCAATCACCAGACCTTAACCCAACTGAGCAGCATTTCGCTTTTGTTCGCCTAAAAATTGGGTGGTCTGATACAAAGGGTTCTATGTTTTATGTTGTTTAACACGTCTAGATGTAAATACCAGGAAATAAAAGCTGAAATCCCAATGAAACTCATATCCATCTTTTGATCTCAATCCAAACTGTCTTTGGTGTATAGCACAAACAAAGGTTTTGGCCTTGCTGTTCCAATAGTTTCAGTGGGGACTGTACATGGTGTTATGTTATGGTGGAGTGTATTTACAGGTAGAGTTAATAAATTGACAAATGAGTCTATAGTGATGTTTTGGGGGGGTTTTTTCACTCAAAAAGGAACACTTTTTTTTATTGCATGTGGTTTTTAAAAAAGTTTTTTATTAAGACTTCAATTCTCAGTATATTCCAAAGAGGACACCAATTGTCTTGGTTTTTGAATATTCACTTTATTTACAAAGTGGTTAGGAAAGAAAACCCCCATGCAGACGTTCAACAGCGCTGATGTAGTAAATAGACCAAGTAATGGCATTATTAACACAGGCATATCAACATAAATAACACTAACACTCATTCGTCCTCGAGTCTAAAGCACGTCCCATCTCGTGGACGTCGGATACTTCTCGAAAGCACCCTGTTATTGTTCGTCATCGTCTTAATATGCACATACAGTATTCACAGCTCACTGAAAAAAAAAAAAGAAAAAAAAAAGATGGGTCATTTTTGCTGAAGCGCTACAAAAATAACATCGTATTGTCCACCATCTTTCCAGCGTCATCTGGAGAAAAATAGACTGTACAAGAGCTCAGCGGGAGGAGGGAGCGGAGAAGTGTGAGGAGGGACGGGGGAAAAAAAGGGGAAGAGCTTTCGGAGATGTGGAGAATGTTGCTGAACAATCTCTAAACAGCCACCTCATATTGCCTGGTCTCCTGCAAACACACACATACTGTAGTCATCAAGCACTTTTTGGAGCAACGGTGAGTGTTACAACAGATAAGTGATAATACTGCGATAATACTGTATCTTTATAAAACAATGGCACCACGTGTCTCGCTGGAGAGTTCTTCCATCAGGACGCCTCACCTTGTTGCTCTTCTGATGGTGCAGCCACAGTCACACACACACAGCCATTAGTTATCATGGAAGGCCAGCCGGGGCTGATGGGAAGGGTGGTGTAGGAGCAGGATGCGCATACGGCCAATGAGAGGAGCATGTAGATGCAGAGAGTAAAAGACATCATGAGAACTCCTCAGCAGTTCTCACAGCTCATGCACACAGCAGTGAAGTTCAGAAGCCAACTTTTCTCCACAGTATATCTCTTCTTTTATGGTTGTTTTAAGTGTATCGGGTTATTAACTCCAACGTTCTCAGCATGAGCTCAGATTCTAACTCGTTTGTACATTGTTGTACAAA
This sequence comes from Cranoglanis bouderius, assembly GCA_023630585.1. Taxonomy (NCBI): domain Eukaryota; kingdom Metazoa; phylum Chordata; class Actinopteri; order Siluriformes; family Cranoglanididae; genus Cranoglanis; species Cranoglanis bouderius. Next base: position 19,927,509 of record CM042553.1, read on the forward strand.
AAAATAACAATAATAGCCAACTCTATATATAAGGAACAAACCCGTTTACATTTCTACCACAGCGCTGTTGAGTTCTCAGTTCTGATTGATCAGAAGGTGCTGATTAATTTTCAGACAGTAGCTGAATTCTGGCTATAGTTCAACCCACAGATGGCTCATGTTTATAGCTACTATAACTTTATGTAACTTTATGCAAAGTTATGTAACTTATTTTGCACACGTTACACAATCTCAGACGTATACAAAGTACAATATGTTGCTCATTAATAAATAAGAAAATACGATTTTTGATAGTTCTCTGTGGTATAAGAGGAATAAAATACTTCAGGTCGTTTTAATATACAGATCACATGATTCCAGTTCCAATGATCAGACCACACAGATTCGAAACCACCCGAAATGAAAGCAGCCACTGAAGCAAACTCATTCCCGGTGGTGTGAAATGGATGACAATGACGGTCAGGATGTAGGGAATGAAATGGATGTGGATAAAGAACACATACCTGTACACTATGCAAACGACTCGAGGGGGAGTCAAATTAAACTCTTTTTTTTTTAAACCCAATTTTTTACTTGGCATTGTTTTATTGGAAATGTACATCCCCAACATGTTATCATGTTTCGACATCATCTCCATGTACAGTGCCCTCCACTAATATTTGCACCCTTAGTAAATATGAGCAAACAAGGCTGTGAAAATTTGTCTTTATTGTTTAACCTTTTGATCTTTGATACCTTTTGATACTCTCATGGATATCAAACAATTGCAAACACAGCACAGGTTTATCCTAAAAACAATCTTTGCTAAATATAGGTGTGCAACAATTATTGGCACCCTTTTAGTCAATACTTTGTGCTCCCTCCCTTTGCCAAGATAACAGCTCTGAGTCTTCTCCTATAATGCCTGATGAGGTTGGAGAATACACGGAAAGAGATCTGAGACCGTTCCTCCATACAGAATCTCTCCAGATCCTTCAAATTTCGAGGTCCACGCTGGTGGACTCTCCTCTTCAGTTCACAAGTCAGGGGACTGGGAAGGCCAGGGCAGGACCTTGATTTTGTGGGCAGTAAACCATTTTTGTGTTGATTTTGATGTATGTTTTGGATCATTGTCCTGCTGGAAGATCTGACCACGGCCCATTTGAAGCTTTCTGGCAGAGGCAGTCAGGTTTTCATTTAATATCTGTTGATATTTGATGCCATGATGTATCCTAACAAAATGTCCAGGTCCTCTGGCAGAAAAACAGCCCCAAAACATTAAAGAGCCACCACCATATTTAACCATGTGCATGAGGTACTTTTCCATATGGCTACCTCTCTGTGTGCCAAACCCACCTCTGGTGTTTATTGCCAGAAAGCTCCATTTTGGTTTCATCTGACCATAGAACCCGATCCCATCTGAAGTTCCAGTAGTGTCTGGCAAACCGAAGACGCTTGAGTTTGTTTTTGGATGAGAGTAGAGACTTTTTTCTTGAAACCCTTCCAAACAACTTGTGGTGATGTAGGTGACTTCGGATTGTAGTTTTGGAGACTTTCTGACCCCAAGACACAACTAACAATTGATGGTGGAAATGGGCATTTTCAATGCTTGCAATGTTATTTTCTTATAGCCACTTCCCATTTTGTGAAGCTAAACAACCTTTTGCCGCACATCACAGCTATATTCCTTGGTCTTACCCATTGTTATAAATGAGTAAGGGAATTTGGCCTATGTGTTACCTCATATTTATACCCCTGTGAAACAGGAAGTCACCCAGGTGTACTAAAAAATGTAAAATATCAATGGGAATATATACGTAAAATATATTTTTCTCATATGAATTCATAGGGGGGCCAATAATTGTTGCACACCTATATTTTAAAAGATACTTTTTTTGGATAAACCTGTGTTGTGTTTGCAATTTTTTGATATCCATGAGAGTATTTTTGTGAATTTTCAGAACAAAAGATCAAAAGGTTAAACAATAAAGACAAGTTTTCACAGCCTTCTTTGCTCATATTTACCAAGGGTGCCAATATTAGTTCGGGCACTGTAATTCAGGGCAAGTATTCAATGAGTGTCTGGATTTGAAACAAGGAAATCATTTCAACTCTAATTTATGTCTTTTAAGGTTTTCATTTGACTCATGGTCGTACATCACACTTTGCTTCTTTGCGATTTGCCTCTCAGGGCTGATCTTCAAATTAATACAAGGTCTGGCTTTCAGTAGACTCTGGTGTGGCTCCTGTTTGGTTGGAGTGAAAACGTGCACCCACACTTTGCGGATAAGATTGGACACCCCAGCTCTAATCCTTTACACACCAATCAGTTCTCAGAGACTTTCGTACAGGTATGTACAGTATGTTCCATATAACCGGCTCGAATGAACACTTCAAACAAAACTCTGACATTTGGACTCTGATATACAATAAATCTACCTTATGGTAATGCCTTAGATTAAGGTTCCTTTAACTGATATTATTCAAGACATTATGTAACACGAACAAACCATGAACTTCGTTAATACACCATAAATGACACTAGTAAGTAAATTAAAAATAATAATAATAATAATAATAATAATAATAATAAACCAAACAAACCATTAATCAACCATTATACACATCATCAATGAGTAAAATAAAGTCTCTAATGAGTAACAATGACAATAAGTTCAGAAAGTCTGATTTATCAAATTATTATGTTTTGATTTATAAATTTATAAATTTATCAAAATTTAGCAACATGTTTGTAATTCATATTCGACTCTTTTATCCAGACTTATATTTAGCCAGAATTGGAAACATTTATCAGTGAAGGTGTATTTCATTAACATTTAAACAAACCTCAATTAATACATATTTATTTACTTTTTAATGCAGAAGTCTGTGGTTTGTTCAGTAAATAATGTTAGTTAAAAGACCTTAATGTACAGCGTTACATTAAGCTTTAGTTAGTTAGACGCCCTCATTATGTCCTTTGGTTTCTGCCACCAGATGGTGGACACAAAGTGACACGCATATTTCAGATTTTCTTTCCAACACAAAGCCGCTCCTGCGTCCGTGTCTCTAATTAACGCTGGAACATGTTGCTTAATACCACATTTCAGAAGCAGAAAGTCAGAGTTAGTGATTTTAATCTAGGGTGAAAATGGAAATGTCTGCTGGTGATGCAATGACAGGACGGATGGCATCGCCCAGCGGTCAGGACAGGACGACGGTGTTCTGGGAGTCCACGTCTCTCAGGTTCAGGGCTTCCATACTTACTCCAGTCTCGTAGACGGGGTTGTCGAAAGCCGATTCCTCTGTCATGTTGTCATAGGGAAGTGAGGAGGAGCTGGACAGGCGCATGTTCTTTCCCTGGACTCTGTAAAAGACACGTTGGTTGGCGCTTCTGATGTTGATAATAAATATAAAGTGTGGACACCCTGCTTTGAGGATAAAGCATAGCTACTCACTTGGAGAAGTAAAGGAAAATGCCCAGGATGACAAGTAGCACCACTGCAGCAGGAAGCATGACTGCGATGGCAGTATCTGTGCCCTCGGTACCAAAATCAGTGCTGACTACTAAATGGAGAGAAGCGTAAAAGATTTTAGCAGATGGTCAGAACTTTCTAAAAATGATCTGTTACTGCAGTGTGTTGTCCTTTCCCTTAAACGAACATGCAATGGTGCACCGTTTTGATGTTTTTCCAAAAACAGTATGTATTTTGGGTTAAAATTGTCTCAAAATGAAATGTCATAAATTAAAGAAGATCATGTAAATGATGGACTTTTAAAAGAAACAATATCCCTGCTAAGCATCCAGTGTAAAATTCTCTACCATTTGAATACAGCCTATGGATATGTCTTTAATAAATGCTTTGATGTCCCATATAGACTCCCTGACTAAATGTTGAATTGGCTTTAATGGCACTAGGTGCAGTCATACAAGTTAAAATACTTGACATTGCAATTACAGATTTATAAAGCTAAACGAACAGCCATCTGGCAAAACACGCCTGAAATCCTGAGTAATTAGTTTCAATCTCCAGACATGAGAGATAACCTTACCGTCCAATCTGCGCTCATTAACATCTCTTGAGGAGGCTGCAAAAAAAAAAAAAAGAAGGGCAATTATGAGTGTAATTGAAACACCTGAAGCAAAAACCTGTAGGAAAACATAAATTACGACGTTAAAAAAAATCCCACCTCTTGCATAAAAGTGATTTAGGACACTGACAAGGCTTAAGGCACTTGAAAAGAATGGAGTCTATTAAGAAACGCTTTGTGATTGAGTGGCCTCATTTTCTCCAAATGGCATTTCAGCAGCACCACCGTCTAAATGGTGCTATTGCGACAGCTTTATACAGAAAACACTGGCGAGATCAGTTTTCATTTAAACTAATGACTTCAATTTACAGAAAATAAAAAATCTGGAGTGGATGTAGATAGAAAGAAATAGCAGGCAAATTTTTCCCACCTGATCCGGACGACAGAGTGCTGCTTAAGGCTTAGACCATTATAATGGGAGGGCGTTTTCTCAATGAACCAATTCAACCAGAATTCAAATCATTTTCAGCTGGAGTACACTCTCTCTTTACAAACACGCAACTGCTAAACACCTCCATCTTTATTCTTTCTCATTACTTTCAGAACTTGTGATATCGGATTTATTTCTCAGCGTCGCAGTTCCTACCCCGGCATGCAGGCGGCGCTGCGCTCCACTCAGACGGATGTCCCGGGAGGCAGCGGATGGTGGCTTCGCCGTGCAGCTCGTATCCCGGGCGGCACGTGAAGCTCAGCGTCTCTCCAGCCTGGAAGAAGGCTTTCTCTGAGCTCTGGATGGCAGTGGAAGGAGCTCCGGGGTTAGCACAAGGTTCGTACCTTTCAGCTAGGGAACAACACGGTGTAAAAATGACCTGCTTAATAAGAACCATGTGAGAAGAATTCACAAAGATGACACTTTGCCTGATGTATGACATGAATCAGTCCACTAGGGGGCGATAGAGTCTAAGAGTGCAGACCTCTGCAACCTACATGGTGCATTTCTTCTAAAAACTTACTGCTATGCAAGTAATTACTACATCAGCTATGAGACCAAGAAACTTAGAAAGATATATTAATGAGAGAGATTAATCTTTTTACAATCACAGAACTTTCCTATGGTTTAAAAAATCTCAACTGTTTTACATCCTAATAACATCCAACTTTCAGACTCATCTTCGGAGAACATACAAACTCCGCGCACACAGGGCGGAGGCGGGATTCGAACCCCCAACCCAAGGAGATGCGAGGCAAACGTGCTATACAAAAGTTTGGTCTGGATTAGTTTTACATGTGGAGGATGATGTAATTATTACTCTGGGATTTTAGCCCCGCCCAACCCCATCATGTCAGGAAATTTTTACAGACTTTCCACATATGGAAAGATTATGGATTACGTCTTTTACCTTCTATAAAATGACCAGCAGAAATAATCCCAGGTAACATACATACATATATATATATATATATATATATATACAGTATATACTGTCAGAATTGATATGTTATATATCTTATCCTGTGGGAAAAGAGGTTTTATTTGTTTATAATTCTAATTTTGTTTGTTTAGTACACTGTAAAAAAAAAAAAAAAGGACTGTAAAGTTTACAATACTTTACCGGCAACAGAGTTACCAAAAAAAGTACTGTAAAAAAGGTTACAAAGGTAATGCCTATGTTATGATATGTTATGGTCATGTGACCTACTAATGATAACGCGCAACAACAAGCGGTTAAAATAAACGTCAAAAGAATCAGTTTGTATTAATATGAGACGTATGAAGTCTGTATAGACCTTTTGGTGTGATGTGATCTCTGATCGCTTATCCCATGTGAATCGTAATCATAATTACTACAGACGGCAGTCCAGAGGTAATGTTACTTAACAAATATACAGTATTTCTCCATGTGAATAGTACTTTAGAGACAAATTTCCAGCCGTTACATGTGTACGTGTACTGCATGATAGTTACTGTTCATTATGTTTTATACCAGACATCCTTGTCCACGTTGCTACATTTAATATACAACTAGAAATCAGAGCACAGACTTACGGACACACTTGGGTATCTTCTCGCTCCACTTGGGCTCGGCCGTGTCGCGGCTGTAGCAGGTGAGCAGGCCCGGGCCTGAGAGTGTGTAGCCTTTATTACACATGTATTGCACAGTGGAGCCCACGGTGAAGCGCGAACCCGTCATCAGCCTGCGTCCATGTTCTACAGAGCCTGGGTCCTGACACAACGTCACTACACACACACACACACACATAAGCAGAAGTCATTCAATTAACCCCCCTGGATCAGAGAGGCTTTAAGTGTGGTGTGATAAGTATGAACGCTCTCAGTAAACTTTCTATGAACTCTGGTGAACTCTTTGTAATTTCGAAATAAAAAGCTGTGAGAAGTGCAAAGATCACCGCTGACTGTTCCAGAGCGGCCCACAGGACACAATATGCTGCACATTAAAAATGAACAGGGTAGAATATTGAGCCCTTCTGGGTGATGCATCAGATTTATAAAGTATAAAGGAGGCAAAACGTGGGGGGGGGGTTGGTGGGGGGTAAAAAAAGCACAAGCCAGAAGGTTTTTGGAAGTTTTCCCCTCTACAGGGAGAGGTTGGTCTATAGTTATATCTGCATTCCGCAAGATGGCTTTTAAATTAGATCCCATTCACACCTAGAGTTAGTGAAGCCATAATTATGTTAAAGAAATCATGACACAGGTAGAAATAAAAGACATCATCATCCAAATAATTAAAAAGAATGTAAAACAAGGCGTAGTATTAGAATTCATCAGTCTCAGTGCATCATATAAACTATTTGTTAACAATTTAAGGCTGTTTTAAATATAAGTATCAAATATAAGATATAATGTTGAATCTATAATAATAATAAAATGATATAATTTAGACCGGAATTTTATAAACGTTTAGTTATAAACATATTGGCAGATTTTTTTTATTCAAGGTATAATTTGTATAATATTGTTTTATCCTTTTTTACTCATTGTATTCCTTCACAATGACATCTATTTACTATTTTAATGAATCTATTTACGTTTTATCATAATTTTTTTTTTTTAAAGAAAAGTCAAAATTCATATGATATGCATTTCATTCATATAATTTATGAATGAAAGGGTTAAGTATAAGAAAACCACAAGGAAGCAATGTTTGTCTTATAAATATCAATGTTTCAGATGTATGCATGTATGTATTTATTTGTTTATTTATTTATTTGCCGACTATAATCCATCAGCAGCAGCTCATATTTCTAGAATACAGGTAGCTCAGGTCCCAAATGGCTGTATATTCACTATATATGTTCACCACATAGGGTATAACATCATGGGGTTCCAGAATGCCTGGAGTGCGCTATGTTCTCAACTTTACTTTTCAGATATTCAGCCACAGAACAAAACGTAGCTGTTAGTGCATAAAAATAACACAGGAAAAGTACAAATTTAGTTGAGGGGCACATATCTTCTTCTTTTCCTTTCGGCTGTTCCCTTCAGGGGTCGCCACAGCGAATCATCTGCCTCCATCTAGCCCTATCCCCTGCATCCTCTTCTCTCAGACCGACTACCTTCATGTCCTCCTTCACTACATCCATAAACCTCCTCTTTGGTCTTCCTCTCGGCCTCCTGCCTGGCAGCTCTAACCTCAGCATCCTTTTACCGATATATTCACTCTCCCTCCTCTGAACATGTCCAAACCATCTCAACCTGGCCTCTCTAATTTTGTCTCCAAAACATCTCACATGTGCTGTCCCTCTGATGTACTCGTTCCTGATCCTATCCATCCTCGTCACTCCCAAAGAGAACCTCAACATCTTCAGCTCTGCTACCTCTAACTCTTCCTCCTGTCTTTTCCTCAGTGCAACTGTCTCCAAACCGTACAACATCGCTGGTCTCACTACTGTCCTGTACACCTTTCCTTTCATTCTTGCTGGTACTCTTTTATCACACAACAGACCTGACACTTTTCTCCACCCATTCCAACCTGCCTGCACACGCTTCTTCACCTCTTTTCCACACTCCCCGTTGCTCTGGACTGTTGACCCTAAGTACTTAAAATCCTGCACCTTCTTTATCTCTTCTCCCTGTAACCTCACTGTTCCACTTGGATCCCTCTCATTCACACACATGTATTCTGTCTTGTTGCGACTAACCTTCATTCCTCTTCTCTCCAGAGCAAACCTCCACCTCTCTAGAGTTTCCTCCACCTGCTCCCTGCTCTCACTACAGATCACAATGTCATCCGCAAACATCATAGTCCATGGAGATTCCTGTCTGACCTCATCTGTCAGCCTGTCCATCACCACCGCAAACAAGAAGGGGCTCAGAGCCGATCCTTGATGCAGTCCCACCTTCACCGTGAACTCCTCTGTCACACCTACCGCACACCTTACCACTGTCCTACTGCTCTCATACATATCCTGCACCACTCTAACATACTTCTCTGCCACTCCAGACCTCCTCATACAATACCACAGCTCCTCTCTTGGCACCCTGTCATACGCTTTCTCTAAATCTACAAAGACACAATGCAGCTCTTTCTGACCCTCTCTGTACTTCTCCATCAACATTCTCATATATACCGAGTAAATATGGCATGTCGTTACCACCCACCTCTACACCATCGAAAAATATACACAAAACATGATCACTAGAGATTTATCTGAGGAACACCTTCATATCAGAACAATCTGAACAGGAAATAAAACAGTGTGACGTTTAGGATATAAAAGTTCTAGGTTTATACAGTAGGTATGCCTGTAGGTGGCAGTTCTTCCCCTCAACTCTCCAAATGTCTGTATAATCGTGGCTTGGCTTTCACTTGTCTGGCGTTTTATTACTGCATCGGTTTTGCTGGCGCACTTTAATCACATCAAAAGACAGACAGAGTGTGACATGATTCAGGACATTGATTCTGATTAACTGTAATTTTGACGTGAACGGAACACAGATAAGTGCTGGGCTTTAGCGAACAATTTCTCTTGTAAAAAGGTTTTTATGAGAGTAATTCAGTAGATCCACTTACAGTGAAACTCGGCGGATGATGTGCTTCCACAGAGCCCGTGAGGATGGGATTTTATCACCGTGTAATGATAACTCTGAATGCCGTTTGAAATGCTTGGGAACGGCATATTTGAGATGAAACAGCTAGGGTGTTTGAGAGAAATACTGTAGTGACGCTGTGTGTTTCCACAAAGCCCTGAGAATGATGATTTAATCACTGCTGAGCTCAAATTTTAGGATGTAGAGAGCCAAAATCAGGACATAAATTCTCGCAGTGTTATGATGAGTGTGCTAGCCAACAATCCTAAAATTATTGCAACATAAAAAAAACAACATTATTTGCAAAATTTGCCAGAGACAGTGGACAGCTAAACACGTGTATTGGCGAACAAGAAGGTTACTCTTTATTTACAAGCTTGGTTTAAGCTTAATTTCAATTTCTTGTATGCTTAATAAGTAAGGAATATACACAACACAGGAGAGTAATCAACAGTGGGATGGTGTGATGTGGCCCTATACAAGGTGGAGTTACTCTTACCACCGCAAAGTTGATTATTATCCAATAACAGCATGCCCTGAAGTGTATTATTGATCTTATACCACAACAATTTGCCAACAATGACATGTTTTCTTTACCTGCCATGACCTGCATTTGCATACTTGAACATGATTGGCTCCTATAATTTATGATGCAATAACTTACCTCAGCTTCAAAACAAACTTCAAAATGTACCACAGTTACATTTTTTTTTTAGCAGTTGGACCAGTCTGCACAGTGAAATTAAACGATTTTAATCACAAAGACTGTTTTTTATAAGGTTTAAAGTGACACTGGATGTGATGATGATGATAAAAAAAAAAAAAAGTTAAAAATGGACTCGACTAAGTCCAGGTGTGCATGCGTATGCTTATTAAAGTATACCTGATGTTGTCATGACCACTAACCTTTCTCACAGCTGGGCACGTCTCCGCTCCACGTCAGATCCCACTGGCACATGAGGATTTCAGATCCGACCACCTGAAAGCCTGGGTAGCACTGGTAGGTCACCACTGTTCCGTGAATCAGATCCGGGTGGGACGTGCTCTTCCAGCCGTTCGTGATCTCTGGTAATTCTGAGCACGTGTCATTGCGGGCCACCTCTAAGGACAGAAAGAACAAAAGAGCATTATTAACGGATTGGATTACTGGACCGTCGGATGAATTTCATCTAGATCATTTAGTATAAGGCCGAATGGAAGTAGCAGTTTCACAATCGCCCATTGACCATGCGGAGCCGAGCGCCAAATGCTGCAGCCAAGTAGGCGGGCTTGGAAAAGGAGAATGCTGCTGAGGTGACACATCGTGCATCATTTTGCATGTAAATGAGATTTCAGCCAGAGAGCAGTATGACATCCTTTCACAACGATTGTCCACAGTGCTACAAGCCAACGTACAGCTCTGCCAAGCAAGCTGGCAGCACTAATGCTTACTGTGACACCAGTGGCTTTGGGTTCAGATGGAAAATTGCCAAGATTCGTCTTTTTTTTTTTTTAATACTATTATTAAATGTTGTTCGGGCACAGTATCTCTTCTCTGACCTTGAATTGAAAACAGCCGTTCAACAAATGTTAATCTTCATTAAATCCTCATTCACAACTCCATGCATTGTAAATTCAGCTGAAATAATAATAACTGTGACCAATGGGTTTTAAAAAAAATGCTGCTATTTGACAATCTGATGTTCCAATGATTTGTTTGACTGTCTAGATGTTGCGCAATCATGTGCGATCTGACTGCCCATTTCGCACCCTTATTTCACCTAGTGGTCAAAAATTGGAACAGCAACAAGCACTGAGAGTGGCCCATTGGTGCAGGAAGCATGCTGCGCCATCCCTGCTCTATGAACAAACACATTTTGTCTAATACTGCTCAGAACTTGCTGCTAGACTGTACTCTGGATGACTGTATGTTGCCGACTGCCTATTGCAGGGTTACTTTAAAATTTCACTGGATAGTAGCCGGTAGCGTAAGTGTGATAGTCTCTTGACTTAATTTTGTTCGAGGCTATGCCATCATTAATATCGTCCCATCTAACGAAAACCTACGGTCACGACCCACAGATGCTTAAAAGCCAAAAAATCCAGGAAGTGCCACCTACCAAAGAAATGCACCACAAAGCCATTGTTGTAGCCGTAGATATTGGTGGCAGGATCAGACTGGAACTGAATGGTCACATCTGCCATGGAGGTATAAAGTTTGAATCTGGGTAGAGTGCCACTGTACTGGCCCAGGATGTTGGCCGTGAGGTCATCGCCATCGTAAAACGTCAGTATGTCGTTCTTACCAAGATGAAGTCTGCAAGAGAGCACATTATACACGTTATAATTATATTATACCACAGCACTGTTGAATTCTGTTTGGTTAGAAGTACTTTGGACAGTAGCTCGGCTGCGAGGCAAATCACAGGTTCATATTAATGAAGTGCTTGTAATCATTTCTATAGTAACCTGTACAGCAGACTCTCCACATAAACATGCGTGTGTAACTGTGTAAAAACTTGTGTAATTGTTAACTGTAGTTGATGACTTAAGTCCAAAAGTTATGCAGCTGCTAAAGTGGATTATCTGGGTGTTCCATTCAGATTACGCACATCATCAAGGAAAAATGATGATTAACACACACTGTGTCAGTTTCTATACAGTGACCACAGCACCACTGTTGGCTGGTTAGTTTTGAGTGATGGACAGTTTCTTAACCCAACAGTGACATTGAAACTGTTGCACCTGGTCCCTTTCCATTGATGGCTGATAAATTGTCTGACAGATTGACTACAGTCACTAACTGTACACGTACAAAGTGACCTAAATGGTAGGTCTCAGGTTCCCAACCATGGTCCTGGAGATCCATCTGTCCTGCGCATCCAACACTCCCAGAGCAGGGAAAACACTAAGGTTCTCCAGGACTAGGGTTGGGAACCTGTGTGGTTGGTGAACCTCAGAAAGTGGCATCTGAGCGTAATATACTGGAAATGGATCTCACATAGGTGGCGCTGAAAGATCTCCAGGATCTCCTGTTCAATGTTCTAACCATGTCCATACTGGTAGATTTAGACAGGTGACTCTAAATTGTCCACTGGGTGTGAATAATACATGTGTGTATGATGCCTTGCTAGGACTGGCATCCCATCCAGGTACGCCTCATGCCTAGTATTTCAAATGCATCGTGACCTTGACCAGAATAAAGCACTCACTGAAGACAAATGAATGGATGCGGCATACTTTCATGCCCTAAAACGCATTCTTTCCACGCTTTTGTCTTGTCGGCTTTGTTGCGTATCTGGGAAATACTCGCTCTGTCCCACCGAGACATCCAGAAGGCTTTATGTGGGATCTAAATCCAGAGTGATATTGACAGGAGCCGAGTGGAAATAAACACTGAATAATTCAGAGATCTTCTAGCTCATGAATATGTAGAGGTCTGTGTATGTTTTTGCGTAATGGGAATAAAATGATCCATTTATGATAATGCCCAGCGTACCAGAGTACATCCAGAGCTTCAAGCAAGTAAACTCCCCTGGCCATCAAACAGCCTACATTGATGTAGACCTCTGCATTGTGAGATTTGTTTAATCTCCTAGGCAAACACGGGCCGGAGCCGACATGTCCACACCACTGGGCTTCGAGATCATTTGCATTTTGATGAGCTGCTTCACAGGCTGAATTATTTACTTTAAGAGCGGGGTGGCATTCACACCGATAAACAGATGTGACAATCCAATATTGCAAAGAAAGGGCAATAGAGCTCCTGCATTTGGGACACTTGGAATAATTGTCATTCGGAGCTTTCCTCTCAGTTTTTGGACCAACCCCCCCCCCCCCCCCCTTAAAAAAACAAAAAAACACTAGCACTGAAAAAACAGAAAGCACAAAGGGTGGAAAGATTCCTGGCTGAGCAGCGAGCAGTGTCGGCTGGAAGAATCAATCATGTTTTCAATTCTGCAGTGGCCGTTCTGTTTATTTGTAATATGAAAAACCGCTGGAGGTGTCCACACACTCAAGTCTGGAGTGCAATGGAGTTAACCTTTACAAGGTGTGTGTGTGTGTGTGTGTGTGTGTGTGTGTGTGGTGTACACTGTTTTTCTAACGAGTATGTGGTGGTTCAGGTGGTTCATAAGACAATCTGCCAACAATTTGTGTAATTGCACAGGTTTTTTTTCTTCTTCTTAGCTGTAGTGTGTGAGCGTGTGAGTGTACGTGTGTATGCATAATCTGTGAATCAGGCTTATTATGCAGAAGAACTATCACTCATACACCTACACATTCACATTATAGTCATGACTTGTATAATTTCACAGGTCTTAGGTTGTCTCATATTTGATCGATGTGTTTGCAGTTGTACTGGATAGAACACACACACACACACACACACACACACACACACACACACTTCAGCACACACTCCTACCTAAACTAAATGGCAAAATAAGCATGGAAATGTTCTTAGCTGAAGTTCTAGAACTTGGCTGTTTGCCAGACACATCGTGGCTGTCTTCACAAGCTCCTAAGGATGGCCGCTGTTAATATTCACCACCAGTGAACTGGAGAGCACTTTGGAGGCAGCCTCCACTCTCTCGATAGCGAGAGGAAAGCGCAGTCGTCTTGTACCTATCAATCCCCTGTCTCCCAAATCCCCGCCACCGCTCATGCAGAGCCCAGGCTGTGTTTACATGACTCAGTGCACATGGGTGTCCACAGGACCGACTCTTAAATGATCATTAGGATTTCACGCAGCTTACTCGATTGCCTTGCCGGCAAACCATATTCCTAATCCTTCTCCCAGCATCGGGGCAGGACGCTCACACTCACTGTTCCTCACTGCCTTCCATTACACGAAGGAGTAAATTGTTTTTCTGATACAATCTTCTTGAAGACTCTTTGAAACAAAAGTGACAGCAAATAGATGTTTGTGACAGTTATTTGCTTTTATTTGTTAAGATATTTGTGTGTGATTATTATTTATTTATCGTGTAAAATGTTTGTCTGTGATGATATTTGTTTATTTTTGTACAAGATATTTGAATGTGATGATTATTTATTTAGTTATTGTATAAAATGCTTGTGATTGTTTATTTTTGTGATGATTATTTGGTTTTTTTGTTATATAAGATTTTTGTGTGTAATGATTACTTGTTATGTAGATGTTTGTGATGATTATTCATTTATTTGTTATGTAGATGTTTGATGATTTTTCGTTTATTTTTGTTTGTGATGATTATCACGTTTTCCTGTGATGATTTTGTTTGTTGTATAACATGTTTGTATGTGATAATTATTTGTTTGTCATATAAGATTCTTGTGTGTGGTGATGATTTGTTTATTTGATGCATAATACAGTGGGGGAAAAAAGTATTTGATCCCCTGCTGATTTTGTACGTTTGCCCACTGACAAAGAAATGATCAGTCTATAATTTTAATGGTAGGTGTATTTTAACAGTGAGAGACAGAATAACAACAAAAAAATCCAGAAAAACACATTTCAAAAAAGTTATAAATTGATTTGCATTTTAATGAGGGAAATAAGTATTTGATCCCCTATCAATCAGCAAGATTTCTGGCTCCCAGGTGTCTTTTACACAGGTAATGAGCTGAGATTAGGAGCGCTCTCTTAAAGGGACTGCTCCTAATCTCAGCTTGTTATCTGTATAAAAGACACCTGTCCACAGAAGCAATCAATAAATCAGATTCCAAACTCTCCACCATGGCCAAGACCAAAGAGCTGTCCAAGGATGTCAGGGACAAGATTGTAGACCTACACAAGGCTGGAATGGGCTACGAGACCATCGCCAAGCAGCTTGGTGAGAAGGTGACAACAGTTGGTGCGATTATTCGCAAATGGAAGAAACTGTCAGTCTCCCTCGGTCTGGGGCTCCATGCAAGATCTCACCTCGTGGAGTTTCAGTGATCATGAGAACGGTGAGGAATCGGCCCAGAACTACACGGGAGGATCTTGTTAATGATCTCAAGGCAGCTGGGACCATAGTCACCAAGAAAACAATTGGTAACACACTACGCCGTGAAGGACTGAAATCCTGCAGCGCCCGCAAGGTCCCCCTGCTCAAGAAAGCACATGTACAGGCCCGTCTGAAGTTTACCTGAATGATTCAGAGGAGAACTGGGTGAAAGTGTTGTGGTCAGGTGTGGTCAGATCTCTTTGGCATCAACTCAACTCGCTGTGTTTGGAGGAGGAGGAATGCTGCCTATGACCCCAAGTCATAACACCATCCCCACCGTCAAACATGGAGGTGGGAACATTATGCTTTGGGGGTGTTTTTCTGCTAAGGGGACAGGACAACTGCACCGCATCAAAGGGACGATGGACGGGGCCATGTACCGTCAAATCTTGGGTGAGAACCTCCTTCCTTCATCCAGGGCATTGAAAATGACCTTAATGACTTGGAGAGGATCTGCAAAGAGGAGTGGGACAAAATCCCTCCTGAGATGTGTGCAAACCTGGTGGCCAACTACAAGAAACGTCTGACCTCTGTGATTGCCAACAAGGGTTTTGCCACCAAGTACTAAGTCGAAGGGGTCAAATACTTATTTCCCTCATTAAAATGCAAATCAATTTATATCTTTTTTGAAATGTGTTTTTCTGGATTTTTTTGTTGTTATTCTGTCTCTCACTGTTAAAATACACCTACCATTAAAATTATAGACTGATCATTTCTTTGTCAGTGGGCAAACGTACAAAATCAGCAGGGGATCAAATACTTTTTTCCCCCCACTGTATGTTTGTATATATTTTTACTAACTTACACAAGGACTTGTACATTGAAAAAAAGAAAACGTGTAATTGTTGCTATGGTGAAGTTCTCTGTGAGGAGATGTTTTTGGAAGGAGTCTCCAGTATCAGTGCTTTGTAAAATTAGGAGGTAAATCTTTAATTATGTTTTTACCAACATGGGAAAGTCTTCAGGATCGAGAGGGGACTTTTTGCTTTGCGTTTTTTCTTTAACATGACATGCTACTTTTTTTTTGTCTCATTAACCTCGAGAGAGAGGGTGGCAATGGATAGACTACACTTTGTGGACGTTAATGTAACTGTGAATGGATAAAAATTAAGCCATGTTGTTATTTAGTGAATAAAAAATTGAAGTGGTTGGCAAATATCTGTGGTATAAGAGGAATAAAAGTTTGGGACACACTGTTATTAAAAAATAATCAACTTCATCATTGATTATTTTCCTATAACAGCAATCCCTGTCATATTTTATTTTTTAACTGACTAAATAAAAACAGTTGGAAACTGTTTGGACCCTACTGCACGTGTAATGAAATTTCAGACGCAGATCAAGCAGATAGTGAAAGGCTGTCAGGCTGTGTGTATATATATATATATATATATATATATACTGTATGTGCATGTGTACATGCAAGTATTTATGAGTGATTATCATTTTGATTAAACAACTAGACAAAAGCATTAATTAAATCTGAGAATGCCCCCTGTATGTGTGAGAATAGGCAGCAGGCCCAGGAGTGGAGCTGCATGTCTCGGTCTGCCACCTGCACATTGGAGGCCACATTCGGGTTTAACTAACTCTCCGAGCTCCCTCCAGAATACAAATGATACACAGAGGAAGCCAGAGTGAAGAAGGAGCCAAAAAGAAAGAACGAGGCTGCAATGAGGCCCTGTGGTGAAGGCAACAGGGAAGAGTGTATGGGACTGGGCCAAATGTGTTGACAATAAAAGTAAAATATCTCTGCTGAACTTTTCCAGACACAATTAGATCACTGCGTCTGATCTAAAAGTTCCAGGAGCTGAACTTTTTAACTGAAAATAAGTGAATAAGTGAGACAGACGTACCAAAAAAATCCTATGAAACAAATGTAAACACACTGCCTCTGCCAGCTTGGCTTCTTCCCATAGTGCATCCTGGTGCCATCTTTTCCCCAGGTAAGCGACACACACGCACCCGACTGTCCACATGATGTAAAAGAAAACGTGATTCATCAGACCAGGCCACCTTCTTCCATTGCTCCACGGTGCAGTTCTGATGCTCCCGTGCCCACTGTAGGTGTTTTCCATGGTGGACAGGGGTCAGCATGGGCACTCCGACCGGTCTGCAGCTACGCAGCTCCATACACAGCTGTGATGCTCTGTGTGTCCTGACACTTTTCTATCATAGCCAGCATTAACTTTAACAGCAATTTGTTAAAAAGCAAGAGCCTTGGGTGCCCATGACCCTGTTGCTGGTTCACCGGTTGTCCTTCCTTGGACCACTTTTGGTAGGTACTAACACTGCACACCGGGAACACCCCACAAGACCTAGTCGTCTAGCCATCACAATTTGGCCCTTTTTCAAAGTCAGTCAGATCCTTAGGCTTGCCCATTTGTCCTGCTTCCAACACATCAACTTCAAGAACTGACTGTTTACTTGCTGCCTAATATATCCCACCCCTTGACAGGTGCCACCGTAACGAGATAATCATGTCATTCACGTCACCTGTCAGTGGTTTTAATGTTATGGCTGATCGGTGTACATATCCTTCCAACTGTTCTTGTTTGTGAGGAGCTGAATGATCACTCATCACTGCCTAAACACTTTCCATAAGACTCGAGACTGAAATCAACACCCAGCCATCTCCCGAAAGGCCTGTTCCCGCCTGCTCTGCCCTGCTCGAACAGGCTTTTAAAGAGATTGAATGAGGTCGCGAACAATAAAAAATGAGCTTTTTCTGCTGATATAACTCTCTTGCTTTTTAATTAGAACAGTTAACCACAAGGTTTTGAAATGCCAAAGTGTTGGGGGCCAGGGAAGGGCTTTAAAAAGCGCTTAGCAATCACCGGGCTGACAAAAATCTGTTGCCCTCAGGGGCATAACTCCGAGCAGCGTGTGGGCTTCGTGCCAACCATGAGCAGCGCCAAAGACTAAAGACAGGCTTAAAGGAGCTGAACGAGCTCTTAGGTTTGTTAAGAAGAAGCTAGAAGAAGCAGGAAGAATCTCTGTGTCTCTGTCTCTTAATAATACGCTTTATGGTTTTTATCACCATTACAGCGGATGTGTGCTCTTCTTAAATATAGCTAGCACTTGTTTCTTTTAGATTTAAAGCATGTTCAAATATTTAAAAAATCAAAACGAGAGCCCCCCCCACCCTTAATGAATATGATGCAACTAATCATATTAGCTAACAACTTATTCTCTAATAAATGCCTCTAACTTCTTTCATGTCCTCTGAAAAGCTTTTGGAATCTTGCAGTTCAGGGCCTGCAGTCATCCCACATCCATCTCTGAATTCCTACACCGGCCTCCGTGTGGCCCACCTTCAAACCCAGCCAGGTGTGTATCCTGGCACCTGTGTGGTTGCTTTAACAGAGCCACGTTGTAATTAGTGCAGGGCCAGCCCTCCTGTTTATGCTAAATCAATTAATCAGCTGTCATTATGCACACGGGTTGTGAGTAATTGCGAGCTGGCGAACACTGTCGAACGATAATGGCAGAGCGCGAACGTTCTCATTAGAGGGGAGAAGCGGGCGGCCACCCCTGTAATGAAAACAACAAAACACACACACACACACACACACAAACACACACACACACACACACACACACACACACACATACATTTCCACCTCCTTTAAGCTCCATCCTTTCACAAAATGCCACTCTGTAGGGAAGCTAGTCCTTGTTCTGGTTTTACCGAAACATTATGCACAACCAGAGACAGCTGGTATAAATGAGCTAGCAGGGCTAAGCCTCCGTGTCTTTTCAAGATAAAAACATATCAATAATATGGTTCATGTTTTCCAGATTATTTGCTGTGAGCAAATGTTTTGTGTGACCAAATGCAACAGTACCACTAACCTGCCAAATCAAAAACACACGCACATAATGATATGAAGGAACAAGGCTACGGCTGATTTCTTTCTAGCCCAGGCTATAGATTCCTGCAGCCTATCAGAGACAGATGTGTCAGGTGATTACACAGAGTGAAACGCCCCCCAGATTTGACCTCCATTTTAACTTTACGGGGGGCGCACATCGTGTACATTTCATTTCTTCAATGAATGTACTCTTAGCCAACTTCGTCTACAAATGTAAGTAGCTTGTTATCATTGTTGTAGCTCTCAAATGATTACTTACATTAGCGATTTTGGACTTTATTTGACGTTCTATATACGGTTTGATTGAGTAACGACTTTTAAGTGTTTAATGATTCAAAATAATAATACTAATAATCCACTAGCTAATCTACAATCCTGCTTGAAGTACCATGACAGAAATGGGTGTGATTAAGCTAACAAATTTATATGACATATAAAAACGTAAATATTTTTTTTGAATTTTTGGTGACGATTTACAACACGAATATATAGTCAAATATATAGGTATCAGTGTCCCAATGTGTAATGAGCCAGGGTCCTTACCAGTGCTTGAACTCATGTACAGGATATACTGATTCACCACCTAGGGAGCTGATGGAGACACACCCCAATTCTGACCATTAAAAAAAATTCCCTGAAGATCCACCAATAAGCTTCGAGACATGAAAACCCATTGTGTAGTCTGGCACTACGGGACAATCGTTTTGATATTGACAATCAATTTGTGTTTAATCTACTTTTAGTTTCTCTCCCCTTCCACAATCACTCAGTCACTGTTAATGACATGAGCGCTGTTGTTGTTGTTGTTAATCACAAACTTGGCCCAAATACCAATCAACCAACCAACCAATCATCACGATCATCCGTCCAAAAGAAATCACTGCCTGAGGTTGGTATTCAATACATATCCAATGTGAACACATAAAACACGTTTTCGTGTTCCGTTTGTGATTTCCTCGCCTGCTCTTGGTCATTAGCCTCAAAAACAGAGCTCAGATGTTGGTCAACTTTCAGCAGCTTTAATGATCTCACAGCGTGCGGTCACCCAGCTCTATATGTGAGCGTAGGTGGTTCCCAAAAGCTCCATACATCTCGTTCCAGCGTCTAATCACTCCTTGTGCAATCACACGCTGCTCCAGAGCAGAGAAAACCAATAGCGAGTTCAGGACAGCTGAACTGAAGGGCCGAACACGCTAAACATGTAAAGATATGGGTATTATCTCCTGTACAACATCTTCTGAAAGGTCAGAAGGTGTTGATTCATTTTCTATAAGAGCAGCTCTGACAGTAGTAATTTATTATGAACAGGTTTATCGTTTCCATAGTAACGACTCATTCACAGGGACTTGTATGGTGGACGATCTACATAAACTAAGGTTAATAATAATTTTTTTTTTAAAAAGAAGATTTTTTTGTTGTTTTTAATCAAAGAAAAATATCATCACTGATATGCTGACGTTTTCTGTAATATTTATGGAAGGAGTCTCCAGTGTCAGCATTTTGTAACAATTAAGCTGTAACATGACAAGCTGTGCTTTTTCGTCTTATTAATTCGAATGTCTGGTGAAGGAACGACTGTTTATAGCAGGTATATTGCTGTTTCGTAGACCTTCCTCAACATTAAATGTAACTATAAATGGATAAAAAACCTGAAACGTTAGTAAAAATGACTGTTGGTTAAGACGAATAATAATAACACTTCTGGATGTGATTTTATTCGAAAATAATAATCTTCGCGGTGGTAAGAGTTACTCCGCTGTGTATCACGTCAACCCGTTGTTGATTATTTTCCTACAACAGCATGCCCCGGAGTGTTTTACTCCTTATGTAGTTACAGTTTTCCACTTGTATCTTTAGCTTTCCATCTTAAATAAACCAGTAAAAGACTTACGCTCATACCGCTCACACTGGTATCCATTTTGGTGTAGGGTGCGTTGCCATAGAAACAACTAATGCCCGAGTAGAAACGCTGAGTCATCATCTTGCAATTAGTGTAATTTGGACACGATAATATCAGTGAACACAGTAATATTATTAATATACGCACGCACACACACAGTTTAATAAAAACCCATCTAATACAACAATTAGTGTGGAATTATTGAGACAGTAGCGCGAAAGTGGAAGAGTGTCCTCAACGCCACAGCAAATTCTTTCCCATTCACACACACACTCAGAGCTCCAGACTATCCTGTGATGTGTGTTACAGCCTCTGTAAACCAAAGAAAAGCCCACAGCTCACACAATACGAGTGCAAAAATGAGACGGTGTGAAGTCCAGTGTATTTCTGAGCCACTGATTGACTCACACTTGGATGTCCAGCAGGATCCTCTTGTCCTCCTCCACGTGGATGCCCCAGATGCAGTCCTGCCCTTTGTCATAGGCTTCAGGCCAGTTCGGTGAGAGCACCACTCCTGCCGAATCTGTGATCTCCCCACTGCACACAGCTGCCACACACACACACACACACACACACACACATTACTACTATATACACATTGTTTTAGGTTTTATTTAAAGACGTCTGTTACTGAAAGGCTGAACACACACACACACAAACACACACACACACACACACACACACACACCGCTGACAGAGCTGTGTCAGTGTACACTCACCACGGCAGGCCGGCTCCGTCTCATTCCACTGTGGGTTCTCGGGGTCCACACACTCGATGGTGACGGAGCCCTGCTCCAGCGTGTAGCCCGGCTCGCAGGAGAACTCCACCACCGCGCCCACTCCGAACGACACGTCACTGCTGGAGAAGTTGCCGTACTTCACGAACGGCTTGTAGCACGTGCCCTGGCCAAAAGCTGACAAATACACACTTCACCAGTCACCTCACACTCCAAACCCCATTCTTTTAAAGATAAAATCTAACATATTGACAAACTTTACTGATCTCTTTGTGTTGAAATGACCCATACTGAAATTTCCTGAAAGTAGGTAATAAAAATTATTTTAAAAAATTCTAAAAGTGGATACCAAATATACTGAAAAATATACAAAATGTTGATGCTAACGGATAGTAATAGATACTAGCAATACAAACTATTACTAAAAGTGTACAGTATACTAAAAAGCACTGAGATTTACTAAAAGTGTATACTAAAAATACAAAAGAATTTACTAAAAGTGGATACTAAAAATAATTTAAAAAAACTATTAAATAAAAAAATTGGATATAAAAACTACCAAAAAAAAATGTACAAAGTGTATACTAAAAATATAATATATTTTACTAAAAGTGAATATTAAAACTAATTTTAAAAAATTACATAAAAATTTTATATTAAAAAAGTACTACAATTGGATGATAAAAATACTAAAAATTGTTAAAAGTGTATACTAAAAAATACAAAAATATTTTTTCCAATTTTACAATAATACATTCCAATTAATACATTCATTTAATAATGTTCTTAAACTACAAATGTTCTCACACCATGAATGATAGATTTTACTTGCTATTTTTAAATAAATGTAATAATTTGCTAAGCAGTGAACAGACCACTAGGATTAACCTGTTAAACTAGTCATTGCATATTTTATACTAGTTGCTTAATATTATGCTTTTAAGGTGATAAGCTGAGAGGGGTTGTGTTAGCTATGATGGCAAAAATAGCTTTTTATTCAAAAATACTGAGAAAAGAGGTATTCATAGGTAATGGTGATAAAATTCAGGATAAAATGAACGCTTCTTGGCTTGAGTCCACCTGAATTAAATTCAAGACAAACTGTGTGACTGAGCTGTTTTAATTTTAAATGTGGCATTTTTGGGACAGTGTTTAAGGTTCTGCTCTATTAATAGTTTTGAGGTAAAATCCCAAGGTTGCCACCTGTTTGGCTTGGATTGTGAGAAGCATCTGGCAAATGTAACTAGTTAGTCATCATAACTGTGTGAGTTAGATGGTAAAGAACGGTTAGTACCTTCGTATCGTATGGCAGCACCAGTGCAGGTACCCGTCTCGTCCGTGGTGAACTCGATGAACAGATGCCTCCCCGTGCTCACTACCCCCTCGTTGGGAAGATATTCCACCTCGTAAGAGTCGTACACAGGAGGCGAGTCGATGTTGTTCCCGTTCTTGATCAACAGCCTGTGCAAAAAAACAAAAAAAAAAAAAACAAGACAGATTGGTGTTAGGCATTGTCGCAATTGTTAGTGACAACGAAAAGTAAAGATCAAAAGAGCATTGGGGCTTTTAAGTCGGGCTTTTTCATGTTTTTTTTCGGTCTCATCTACGGAGGTAGCGTCTCGCTGGGCTCCGATTCATTAAAGAGCCATTTGTTAGCTCTGCCTCGAGACAGTCAGAAAATGTAATTAAATTTCCTCTCTCCCGTACTTTCTGCTACGGCCTCTGTGGTCGCATGATTAATTTGCAGGCGAGGGATGCTCTTAATTACGCTGAATGCCGAATGCAGACCGCTGTGGATTCCGCAGATGGGAACACAGGAAGGTTTGAGGCATGGATTAAGATTTAGGGATGTACCCTTGTGTCTGTATAATCAAAGCACCCTGAATCTGAATGCAGGGCTCTGTGGGGATCCGACTCGCAATTATTCAAATGAAACAAATCAGATATAATGTATACAAACACACACACACACACATACGTACATACACACACACATATATATATATATATATATATATATATATATATATATATATATATATATATATATATATATATATATATATAGAGGTTACCTGTCGTCGTCCTCAGCCAGAGCGACTTTCTCAAAGTGCACGTGCAGCCTGTGGCCCTCAGGGGCCTCCAGCACCCAGTGACATGTAAGGTTGTTGCTGTAGTTGCCCGGAAACCCAGGAGAGATGATGCGGCCCATAGTGGCATTTTTAAGCATTCCTCCACAAGAGGCTGTTATCAGAGTCACACACACACACACACACACACACACACACACACACACACACACACACACACACACAGACAAAGAGTGTGATTGGGAGAAGAAAGTGGTGAAAGTGACAAGAAGTCACTATTGCTAAAAAATGTTGCAGTGTCCAAAAAAACAAAACAAAACAACAACAAGCTGAGGACTGGGTTTTTAGTGTGTGGGAGTGAGAAAAACAGAACTAAAGATGTTTGCTTGAACATTTGTCTGTGTATCTGAAAGTGCATGAAAAATCCTCCTAAAACATACAGTTACTGCTTTCAAATGTTTGTTACAAATACATTAAGGCGACAATTAATCTTTACTACCGACGCTGACACCAAGACGATGAACGAACACCTTAACACATGGCCCGAAGAACAGAGATTTATGAAGGGTCATTTATCCAGACAAAAGCTAATCAATCATGAGTTATGGCTTTATAGAACTGACGGCGTTAAGCAACAGTGATGCAATACTATGGCTCAGCTCAATCAGAATCTCTTTATTCATTACATTTCCAGTGAACAATTATGAATATGACTTAATAATACTCCATAATCCAGTCAAGTTAGTTTATGTTCGCTGGCTAGTTGGCTTTAGCAGTGAAAATGATATAAATGTATGAATATGACTTAAAATTCCTCTCAGAAACCTTGTTGATAGCTTATGCTCGCCAGCGGTGACCATTTGTAAATATAACCTCTTGACAATTTATCTGTCATTAGCCAGCTATTAAGAATTAGTAGTGATATTCTGAATATGTATTAAAATTACTTCAGTATCCTCTCAGCGTGAAGCTAACTAAAGTTTTCCCACTAGCTTAGAATAGGTTAGCATCGAAGATGATTAACATCTATTAATATGACCTAAATTCATCTAAACAATCCAGCAATGTTAGCTAATAGTAATCAGCTAGCTAGGATTAGCAATGAAAGTGATAAATGTACATGAATATGACTTCAAAAATCCTCTCAAAAACCTGTTGTTAGCATATATTCACGGGAGCGTATCTATGTTCCCAGGGTCCTATGTTCCCCAGATTTATATGGCACATAATGAACACACGGTTATTTAAAGCTGGAGTTAGCAAAACTGAGAGCTGGTACGTGTTCGTACTTAACACTTTGTTCCTTTTATGACCGTTTGCTGTGTTTTATAGGCTACAGTACGGCATTTCTTCAGTTTAGTGTATACATTTCACTACTGTTCATGCATGGAGTTGAACTCTATGAATGTATGAATGTAGACTAACAGCTATTTTTAGAGCAGCACAAATGAGGGTTCAGCTTGTGCAACCTAGTTAATTTACCAAGTTCATAACTTTCATAAATTTCAACTGTGGATGAATTATGGATTTTAAACGAATGTACGATGTTATTGTGTATTTCGTGTTTAAAGTTAAAAGGTAATAAAGTTAATAGGGCCCTGGGAAAATGAGTCCTGACTACAGTACTGTGCAAAAGTTTTAGGCACGTGTAAAGAAATGCTGTAGAGCAAAGATGCCTTCAAAATAATGAAATGAAATGTTTGTACATTAAGAAAATAAATACAGTAAAGAGCAGTAAACAGTAGTAAATGAAACAAAGTCAATATCTGTCGTGAGAAAAAAATCAAAATCAAAATAAAAAATAGTAGTCTCCGGTACAATGTGTGCAGTTTTATAAGGAAATGAGCTGGTAAGTTTTATTGAGCATCTTGCAGAACCAGACACAGTTCTTCTGGACACTTTGACTTTCGCACTCGCTTCTTATTTCTGCAGTGAAACCCAGCAGCCTTCATTGTGTTTACTGTCTGAAAAGTGTCTCTTACTGTAATATACTGCTTTCTTTAATGACATACAAACATTTTTCTGTAACATTTCATTTTGTGCCAGAAAACTAATGTTTGGGAATCTAAAATGTTTTTTTTTTTTTTTTTTTTTTTTGTACTGACTTGATAATGTAGACGTCATAAAATAAAAAATCTATAACAAAGTTTGTACTAAAAAAAAAAGGGTGCCTAAAACTTTTGCACAGTACCGTATATAAACCCGTTTGAAAATGTTACTTAATGTGTGTTAACGGAATACTAAACCGGGGGACATAGGACCCTGGGAACATAGGAATGACCCCATATTGACCAGCTAGCTAGCATCAGCCATGAAGATTGCAGTCATTTGCAAGTATTCCTCTCAGAAATCTTGTCAATTTATCTTTTGGAATTTTCAACATTTATTAAAATGCCTTCAAAATCCTCTTAGAGTCAAGTTAGCTAGAGTTTGACAGCTAGCTAGCATTAGCAGTGAAGATTATTAACATTTCTTCATATCATTTAAGCTAATAGTAATCAGCTAGCTAGCATTAGCTGTAAAAAAAAAATAATAATAATAATAATAATAATGAATATGCCTTTAATGGGTCCTGTCAGATTAGCTTATGAGCAACTAGCAGTGAAGAATATGACTATGAATATGAACAGGAATTTCCTAA
Source organism: Cranoglanis bouderius (assembly GCA_023630585.1). Taxonomy (NCBI): domain Eukaryota; kingdom Metazoa; phylum Chordata; class Actinopteri; order Siluriformes; family Cranoglanididae; genus Cranoglanis; species Cranoglanis bouderius. Next base: position 19,953,764 of record CM042553.1, read on the forward strand.
AGATCGTGAGCAGAAAGGAAATAAGTTCTGTTATTATTTAATTTCTCTTAATTTCAGTGATTTCAACTGATGAAGTCACTTGAAAGAATGTCTCTGTTACACAAATTACAGACTGAAAGCAAATTATTCATTGAAAAATGTACTTGTCCCCATGTCATTAGCACGCCAGCTAACCACATTTTGTGTGCTACTTCTATGCTAACAAAAACCTAACACTGTTACTCAATACTGAAAAATGATTATAAGTCAAACACTAAGTTGAACACACCAACATTCCAGACAAAAGTAATTTATAATATTGTACATTGCAAGTAAAATAAATACAGTATACAAACACTAGTGATAAATAAAGCGATTGCAGCTCCTTACCTACACATTTGGGCTCTTTGCCACTCCAGTATGGCATGGTGGCATTGCGGCACGTCAGTGAGGACACGCCATGAAGCTGGTATCCAGTTAGGCAGAAGAAATAGGCCTCCCCTCCAACATGGAGGCTGCTCACAGTCACCTCGCCATTAGCCAGGGCTTGTGGGAAAGCGCAGCTCAAAACAAAGGCTGACAGAAAAGCAAAGCGAGAGAAAGGGTCATAAATATTGGCATTTAGCTGCCTTTTAAATCTCCATGGTCGTTTAATGTCAGTGTTATGGAATATAACGATTACCTATCATAATTAAGCTTGCTCGAGTCAGCGCTAACAGGAAAAGGTCAGCGAGAATTATGATCCTGCTACACACTAATACAGCATAATGTGTGCAGTGGGGCTATTTGGGGAGACAACGGAGACTAATTGGATCAGGCCATATACATTTCGCTCCTGCGTTCCCATTAACTCTCTGTGTCCTGAGAGCAACATGTCCATCATGCTCTGAAGAACAAACACTCTTTAAGCAAGAGGTCAAAAGATAGATATGAGAGGTGAAAAAATATGTTTTATGTTTTCAGTGTGTGCAAGCTCTACTCTGATTTCACTGCAGAGTCAGATCTGAGGACTGGGGTCAAGCGTATTGTGTGTAAAGTACAGTATGTAAGCACCCGTGTCAGGTCTCAGAGCCTCAGAGCCAGTCTGACAGGACCGTGTTAAGACCATGTGTTAAGACGAACGACTCGGAGCATTTCCAGCGTCACCGAGCATGTGCCAAAATCAGATTTCTCGGGACATCTAGCATGAGCCAACGAACACGAGGTTGATGGAGAGATATGACCTCGGACGTAATAGCAACTGTAAAACTGGACCAGCTTGTCTCGACACGGCAAGATTGACGGAGCGAGATTCAGCAGGAGACACAAATAAATCCCTCTCCCCTTGTCAGGGTCGTTCCTATGTTCCCAGGCTCCTATGTTCCCCAGATTTATATGGCACATAATGTAACAATATCACTGCATGGGTATTTGCACATTTCAGCGGTGAGATGTCAGTCACAAAAAAACAAAACAAAAATGGTGTTCAAAATGAACTTAATTCAAATAAATACAGAAAAAAATTACAGGATTAAATTAGATACATAAGTCATGATGCCATGAGAGTTAGATTCAAAAACATACTAGGCTAGCTTTCACCTAAGGAAGCTATGAACGTTTGTGATTCCATGACTCCAACCATTTGTTTAGTTCCCTCAAGTCTAGGCCTATTATATTGAGAGCCATATGGCAGTGCTGGGGAACAGAAAACCCCTTTGACAAGTTCTCACAATAACCCATGAACATGTTTTTCAGGTTCCCGTTATGTGCTATATAGAGCTGAGGAACATAGGACCCTGGGAACTGGGGAACATAGGTCCCTTTATCATGGCCGTGTCCGAAATCGCATACTCGTAATCCCATAATGCAATGGGACTGGTGTGGACGAGCTCTTTTTAAGTATTAAACCTTAATACCCGATAACAATACCTGTTAACTTGTTGAAGGTTTAAACAAGAAAACAATTGTCACATCATTTGTAACCTTTTTTGTGATCTCCATCACGCCTTAGCCGGCCGAGCTAACGGCAACAAATTTACCTCAGCCTGTTAACACTGCCCACATTACATTGCTAATTCAGTTAACTTTCCTGGTGGTTCCTTTAAGATTTTTGTGTTTATGATGACGTTGAAGGTCACATGACAATGCCAACACGGTGGATGTAGTATGTCCGGGATTGTATTCATACTACACACACATACTGATCAGTACGTACCGTCGGAGTGCGCGATTTCGGACGCAGCCCATGTGTTCATTGTGTACCATATATAAATCTGGGGAACGTAGGACCTTGGGAACATAGAACCTCCACCCCTTGTTTACTTTGGGTCATTCCAATGAAAACAAATATTCTGAATAAAATCTCTTCTACATCACATTCATTCATCCTAGACATAACCAGAGCGGTCATCTGTCAAGGTTATTGTTGTGTTTGTATGATTAAATCTCACAAATGATCAAGGTTTTAGCTCATACGTCATTCTGAAACCTGTTAGCCAGGTAGCTAGCATCAGCACGGAAGATCATTTGTAAATACGACTTAATAATCCTCTCAGAACTCTCGTGAAGTCATCTTGTGTTAGCCAGCTAGGTAGAATTAGCAGTGACATTTTGAACATGTACTTTTGAAAAAAAATCCTCTCAGTTTCAAGTTTGCTAGCTAGCTAGGATTAGCAGTGAAAATGATTTACCATTTATTAATATGACCTAAAATCCTCTAAGCGATCCTGCTACATTAGCAAACAGTAATCAGCTAATCTATGATTAAATGTAAAAGTTTTATGATTATTATTTAATTATCCTTTCAGAAATTTTACCAAATTAGCTTATGCTAGTCAACTAGTAGTGAAGAATGTAAATAAAAATAAAAAATTCCTGTAAGAAATCCTGTTAAGCATCCATCTCGCTTTTCATTATCCATTATCAATTCATCTTCCTCAGAGTCTCACATGAACCAAGGAGAACAAGCAATCGTCACAAGAACATCTTAAAATGAAATGCTAATTCTAATCTCCCGCTTTTCTCCCCTGAGGGAGGTTAAGGAGAAATAATTCAGATAGCAGTAACGCTTAACTAATACATTAAGATTCTCTGTTTCTCCGAGATATTTTATCTTGAGTGAATCCCGCCCTTAGATTGTTATCTTTCAGTTGGCTAGTAACCGCCGGAAACAGGCTAGCACACAAGCTAGCAATGTAGAAACACTAAATAAATTGTCAGTGTGTAACTTAATTAACTGGCAGGGCTAATGTGATTGAAGGCAACAAGATGAGAAACCTAATTTTCCAGTGGTGATGTAGAGTTAAATAGCAAAGGGCCACTTAAATATTGGACTCTTATTGAGTTAGCATGAAAATGAGCACGTCTGGGTGACATCTCAGCAAATGGGTGCACAGGTTTGACCCCTTTAAAATGGTGTGAGTGTACAAGCGTATACAGATATATAGAAAATAATCTCCAACACATTCTGCTCATGTTTCTGGAGCTAACATGTTAGCTGTTATGACAGACAGCTAGGTTAAACAGCTAATATAGGTGCAGCTAGATTTGTTTTCCCCATCTGTCTGATTGTAAGTACCATTCTACCATTATTGACTCTCTAATTTTGGTTCCATTTGTTTGCATCAGCTTACAATCAACCATGATTGGCTCTGTTTAAATGTGTGGCACAAACTGGACCATTTGGATCTTTAGAAGCTTTTTTGGGGTGGAAAAATCAGTCATTCATCTAGGATTTTTCTGTCAATATTAGTTCGCAAAGCACTAATTAGGGTGGCACAGTCATGCATTGGCTACCATTGCTGTCTCACAGCTCCAGGCTCTCTGGTTCGATCCTGAACCTGGGTTACTGGGTGGGTTTTCTTTTTTTTTGGCCACAAATTAGTATTATGAAGCCATGAGTTAATCTTCTTGTTGCTATATGGTACGTTTCTCATGGCCACGAGTTCCTTGCGATCTGTTAACCTGTGGCAACTGTTGTATTTCAAGATGAGTAAGACATAGACAAAGCAATTGAATTAGAGCATTGTGGCTACAGGATCCTAAGCATGGAGATTACTCCAATCTTGGAACGACACATAGAGCCATACAGGAGTCGCTGGAATCGTGACATGGAGATACCTTTAGCTTAAGTACATTCTCAAAGCGAATAAGCTCTTTTGCTTGTTCCTGCCAAATAACTAATATGTGGAGGCCACATATTAAGTATAACGTTCCACAACATACACTATATGTCCAAATATCCAAAAGTATGTGGACTGCTGATCATCATTCCCATATGTGCTTGATGAACATCCCACTCCAAAGTTGGTCCCCTCTTTACTGCTGTAATCGCCTCTACTCTTCTGGGAAGGTCTTCCTCTAGATTTTGGAGCGTGGCTGTGTTTTTTTTGAATTTCTGCTCATTTAGCCACAAGAGCATTAGTGAGGTTGGGCACTGATGTCGTGCGAGGAGGCCTGGTGCACAGTGTTCCTGTTCGTCACAAAGGTGTTGGGGGGTTGTGCAGGACACTTGAGTTCTTCCACATCAACCTTGGCAAACCATGTCTTCAACCATGTCTTCAACCATGTCAGAGGGCTGGTGTGGGTTCAGGTTTTCATTCCAACCAAGCAGGAGCCACACCTGATTCCACCTCACTTTCAATGGATTATCAGGTGCTTGGTTGGAATGAAAACCTGCACCCACACCGACCTTTTGCGGATAAGATTGGACACCCCTGTTCTAGACAATTTTGTGCTTCAAATTTTGTGGCAACAGTTTAGGAAAGGCCCACATATGTGTGTGATGGTCAGGTGTCCACATACTTAAGGCCATATAGTGTATTAATCTGTGGACTCAAGTTACAATGTCCATGACTTTGGTATCCCGTGGCCACGTCATAATAATGTTCACATAGTTTGTGGCCTCGAAGTAGTAACTCGTGGCAGTAGTATACAGCTTATTAAAAAAAAACACCAGGTCACCTCAGGTCTTCCAGGTTCTCCAGTTTCCTCCCAAAAACGTTCAGAAACAAGTGTGTGTGTGAATGTATGTTCACATTGTCCTCTGCAACAGTCTGGCAAGCCATCCAGGGTGTATTCCTGGTTCACTGGAAGAAGTATGCATAAATACTACTAAGTATTAATAAACTTGAAATCGAACACCTAATTAGACATTACTTTCCTGGCTTTTTGGACCTTCCCCATGTTACAACCATTGTGTGGTTAGGCTCACTGTACTATACTACGAGCTGGATAATAATCTCATTCCCATTCTCAGACAGTCTAGACTGTGTCCTACAGTGAAGGCTCGCAGCAGGAGCAGTACGTGCAGATGAGCGAGTAGCGTGGAATTAGGCGGCTGATACATAAAACATCTCAACCCCCATTGGAATGGCATAATCAGGGCTTCTTAAACTCCGCTTTCTCCTCACGGCTGCGCAGCAAATCAACATTAAAGACCGAGGTTTTCATAACCCAGTGCACACCCGACACCATGCATTAAGAGAAAGTACACTTCAGGAGGTGATTTCAGCTTCTGACTCATCTCCGTGCCAAGAAGAGGTTTGGAATCAGGAGGAGCTCTCATGAGGCAATCGAACTTAATAAGGACAACAGACAGCAACAAGCTGAAAGTGTGTACATGACATGGCTGGAAATATTATTCTAGTCGAGTGATGCTTTTTATGGGCTGTGTTTGTGTCTCTGCTAATAGCCAAATGGATGCTGGTCCCGGCCATTCGAAGTGAGTAGTGCACTTATAGTAGTTACGGCAGTTTGGGCAATTTTCAGTGCTGGTCAGATTGTTTGTCCACACTGTGGATTTTGCACAGTGCTCGCTCACTTCCCTTTGCCGAAACACAGAGATACGTAGATCCATGGCCTGTACTGGTCTCTTCCTGGTCTAATGATGAAACCATTAGAGTGACGACACTAAGTGCGTGCATCTAGCTGCCCCGAGCCATTCACCAAGGTTCACGTTCAACGCTCAGCACCCTCTCAGGCAGGTTATTATCATTTTATCTTTATTAAGACCATCAGCCCTATCTGAGCACAGGCGCGTGCATGGCGAGACGGGCGCCGGAGGCGAGCCTTAATGTTCACCCAATCTCTCGAGAATTAAATAACAGGCGCTTGCTGTCTCCATTTCCTCGGTAAGTCACGGTGCTTTGCAGCCCATAAAGCCTGATTGTCTCGCAATTACTAATAATGACTCCACAGCAAGCGCGGTTGGGCAGATTAGTTGCCGGTGGGGTTGCAGGCAACAGATGCCAGCGTGTTATAATATGCCCGCCGTAGAATAGGGAATATTCTCAGCGCTGATCCGAGACTGATAGAAAGCCTCCTAAGGCACGTTTTATAAGGTTGAAGCTTATAACAACCCCATCCGTCTTTTTAGCTGCTTCCTTCATATCGTGGCACCGTATATTAATGCAACAAAGCTGGAAAAGTAGCTAACCAAAGATTTTTAGCTTTTTTTCTTCAGTCAAATGTATACAATTGTAGTCCATCAGCCAAGACCTGTGTCCAACATTTAACCAAATCTTCATGTACCGTCTGCTTCAAACAGTCCAATTAAAATCCATCGACTCTCATCAGCTATCAGCAGAGTTACCGAACAAAATCAAGGTAGATAATGATAAATGATAAATAACTTAAATAACTTAGACAAGATAAGATAAATTCTATAGTGGCTTGTAAGTACTGTAAAAGAATAAAATTACAAAAAAATACAAAGTAAATAAGTAAAAAATTCTAAGAACCAATAAAAAGTAAGTACAAAATAAAAGTACAAGAAAGTCGAATGAACAATTGTTGGAAATTTCAGCAACTGTTAAAACTGCAATTACATACAGTATATTGTATTTCTGCAAAATTGCACGTAGTGTATTACTTAGAAAGTTGACGATAACATTTAGAATGCTAAATGAATGGCTAGCTAGCCGATTAGCTGTATCGGCAGAGTTATTCAGCAGTAATACTCATGAGCCTACAAAAGATGATAAATTTGTCACTTTCCTCACTCTTAATTTCTGTAAGCCATCTATTCCTAAACGGTCATGTTCTAGGGAAGTCACGAAAACTTTGTCATTCTCATAAAATGTATTTGTTTTTAGATTTATCGTTTTGTTTGCGCTATGCTGTGGCATTGTGCCTCCTCAGCATTTGCTTAGTCCTGTGTTACAAACTTGGTAATGCGCAAAACACCATCTGGATCAATAGAAATGAGGTTAGACATGAGCATGGAAGCTAAATATAGAGGATAACATGAAGCACACAAGTAAACATGCCATCGTCTCACAATGAAGCTGGGATTATCCAGCCAAGACATCTATAAATCGGTCACAATGAGCTGGAATGAGTCCACTGGAAACAGGGGACATGCTGCTTGAGAGGTTCTACACTCCAGTGTTTATTGAGCCCTTGACCATTTGAATTGAGTGTTAAACCTCCGGCACATAAACATCGATACATCTCTCCGATTTAATCTCTTTTCTCAGGGACAGCTCTATTGATCTTTGCCTAAGTGCAGTGTTTTACTGGATGGGCTCAGAGACTCTTTTAAATCAGCAGACTGAAAGGCAGATAAACCAGTCCAAGGCCTCTCGATAAGCACTGCAGGTTTCTGAGACACAGCTGAGAGTGTAATCCCTGCACACGCAATCAAACCACACATCAGAATGGAACTCGAGGTGGACGTCGTTGGGAGGGAAATTCGGATGAAGTTCTCAGAGACGATGGCAGTGCCGACACCCTTGTGCTGTGCGACTGCGTGCTTGCTCGAGTTTATCCCATTTTGCATGGTTTCTAGCTGCCACGCAAAATGGAAAGACCCTAAACTTTATGGGACGTGCTTTTATTATCGTTTCATGGAGAATTAATTTCCAAGAGTGAAAATTGTCACTGGATATAAACTGGGGGATCTGAAAGTCTCAGTGAAACATCAGAATCAGCACTGAGTATATGGCTTCCATGCATTATGTAAGGAATAATACACTCGGGGGCATGCTGTTACAGGAAATTAATCAACAACCCGGCACAATTGCAAAGTTATCGTCCCGAGGTTGATCGTTTCCTTATAGCGGCACAATGTTGTGTTTTATTCCTCTTATACCACAGCAATTTGCCAACGCTACAGTGTTTTCTTCCTTAAAGAACACCACGTCATACTTTTTAATCCATTATAGTTATGTTTTATGTTGTGAAACGTCTGCGAAACAGGTTAGTTCCCGTTATCACCTTTATTCTTTCACTAGCCTCTATTATTTTCTCTCTCTCTCGGAGTTAATAAGACAAAAAAAAATACAGTAGCTTGTCGTCATGTTATCAAGAAACCACTGAAGATTTTCCTGTGAAGGAAACCTTACAGTTTCTCCACACCGAAATTTCACCCCCCTCAACAGCTGCACACGGTTTTAATATGTTTATGTGAAGGGCTGCCACCATAAACGTCCCTGTGTATGTTGTTACTATGGAAACAATACCATAACATATGCAGTAATATAAAGCTCTAATTTGCCTGGTAGCTGGAATTACTGTCAGAGCTGCTGTTATAGAAAATTAATCAACCTTCTGCCCAATCAGAATTGAGATTTTGAGAAGCCAGTCTTGTTCCAATATGCAAATGAATTATTACATCGATTTCCCAGTTTAACTGCATCAAGACTGCAACTCATTGACCACCAAATTATTGGGTTATTCTTTTGTTTTGCTTTTCTAGGCTTTTACCTCAGCCTCTTTCAGTTGTTGTTTGTATCGAGGGGTTTCTCCCTTCAGTCTCCTCTTCAGGAGGTGAAATGCTGCTCAACTGGGTTAAGGTCTGGTGATTGACTTGACCAATCTAAAACCTTCCACTTTTCCCACCCGATGAAGTCCTTTCTTGAGTCGGCAGTGTGTTTTGGATCACTGTCTTGCTGCATGATGAAGTTCCTCCTGATTAATTTGGATGCATTTCTCTGTAAATTGGCAGACAGAATGTTCCTGTAAACTTCTGAATTCATTCTGCTGCTCCCATCATGAGTTACATCATCAATAAATATTAGTGAGTCCATTCCAGAAACAGCCACGCAAGCCCAAGCCATGACACTACCTCCACCATGCATGACTGATGAGCTTGTATGTTTTGGCTCGTGAGCAGATCCTTTCTTTCCCCACACCTTGGCCTTCCCATCACTTTGGTAGAGGTTAATCTTGGTTCCAGAACTTTTGTATCTGTATTTCTTTGCAAATTCCATTCTGGCTTTCCGATTCTTACTGCTGATGAGTGGTTTGCATCTTGTGGTATGGCCTCTATATTTCTGCTCTCGAAGTCTTCTTCAAACGATGGATTATGATACCTTCACCCCTGCTGTTTTTTTTCCCGGGCTGTCCTGTTCCATTTCTGGTTGTTAGTACACCAGTGGTTTCTTTCTCTTTCAGGACAGTCCATATTGGTGTATTGGCTATGCCCAGTGCATCTGCATTGACTCTGATTTTCCCTCTTTTCTTAGTTCCGAAATGGCTTGTCTTCACAGGCGAAACCTAGTACTCAAACCAAGAGTAGACATTCAGACCTATTAATTCTTTAAACAATCAATTTAACAGGGCACACCTGGGCAGCAATCAGTCACATGTTCCAATATTTTTGATCACTTGAAAAAATGGGTGAGTTCTAACAAAAGTTGCCTTTTTTTTTTAACACATGTAGATGTAAATATGAGGAAATGGAAACTGAAATTCTGAACATCTCTCATCTCATATTCATGTTTTGATCTCAAACCCAAATGTCTTCAATGTGTAGTGAAAACAATAGAATTGGCCATGCTGTTCCAATACTTTCAGAGGGGACTGTATATGATTTGCAGTTTTGAATGACTTTAAGAAACATGTGATATGGCAATCAGCCCCCTGAAGCTTTCCAGATGTGGGGCTATATATATATATGAGCGCACGCTCTTTCTGTCATACTCGCATCTTTACTGTTACAAAAACTAAATGCAGCATCTGTTCTGTTATTAAAAAAAGAAAACTCCCATTAAGCTTCCACTTGCGTTCAGCAGGCAGGTGGAGACCACTGACACACTTAGGGCTTGATGTGCACATACGTTTTTTTGAAGTGATTGATCACAATGCTTTCATGGAATCTGAGAAGAAGGGCTAGTAATGGAAAAATCTGAGGCATGTCCACGTTCAGCGGATAGCAAGCGACGTCAGCGGCTAATGGTTTTCCCAGTACAGGCAAAATGGGAGCATTTCAGCGATTAGGCTATTTCCGAACCTTTTTGAATAAACATTTCGCAGCTGTATCAATGGCTGATACATATTTGTTGCTGTCAGCGTGTCATTGATGCGCCGCGTATAGCTCATTTCCCTGTAATCACTCGCTGTCAGATTCATCTCCATCTCACAGAGCCTCATTCGTGACATGCCACAATCTCAAACTGCTTGAATCCATCTGGGAACGTATCAAAATCATGTTATATTTCAGATTCTTTTAAAATAGCCTTGATGACAGCATGGCACACTCTTGATGTCTGTCTGTCTGCAGCTTCATAAGAAGAAACCTTGGCCTTTTCCAACAGTCTCCATAAGGCTCCAACAACAATGGGAAATAAATTCATGCATGTGCATCAAAATTAGAATTTATACTTACCAAAAAATAAATGTCCAACATACGCCTTAGGGTCAATTAATGTATGTCTAAACGCTTAATTCTTTTAACCGTAGCATACTTTGTTATGCCGGTTTGACTACCGTTGAGGAACCGTTCTCATGACCAGGGTTGCCAGGTCTTAGCAAAACGTTCAGCCCAACATCCACACCTGAAGCTAACCTAAATAGTTTGAGAACTTGAAACGGGAAACACATTTTTCTTTTTTCCCCCCTCATTCCTTCAACGGGAAACAAGTTCACCATGGTGCGCACGCATTTCTGATTTGCAGTATCTGAGGTAGGCCTCCGTAATCCTACTTTCCCTCTCCCAATCTTTGCGATATATCTGAAAACTGAACTTCTGTACATTGTAGATATTCTGCCTGCACTTACACCTTCCCTTTGTTTGCCATAAAATGTGTTTGTGGAAATTGATTCAATTTAATTCCCATTATTTGCTTTAAAATACAAGATCTTGGCTATTTTTGACTATTCTTGACTAATTTTAAACCAGCCCCCCCCCAAAAAAACCCCCAAACGTACAAGCAAAAAAATAAATAAAAAATCAAACAACAACAACAACCTACCAATAAAACTACCAGTGAACCAGTAAAACTACCAGTGGACTTGCTTTTTCCATGCACAACCTTGTTCCAAACTTAGCCCAATTTGGCTACCCTGAGACCCCTGATCATGTCGCAGGTACCATATAGCCATTGCTCAGAAGGTGAATATTTCAATCAAATAACTTTTCTAACTGTTTTTGGTCAGCAAACAGCCGTAAGTGTTTACATCTGTATATGCAGTAGAAAAGACTCTAAAAATAAGAGTCAGTAGACATAATGAGAGCTGCTTTTTAACGCATTAACATTCTTTATTATAGTCACTAACTATTTTCATGCAAAGATTAGCATCTTTTTTTTTTTTTTTTTGGAGAAAAAACACCTTTAGATTGTTGCATTTTGTCTTTGCAGTGGTATGGGACATGCTTATAGCTCTGGACGGCAGCCACTTTGTGCTGCAGGCACGTTCTACAGGACGGAGACCCCGAGGTAGACCCAGGACTCGCTGGAGAGATTATATCTCACAGCTGGCTTGGGAATGTCTGGGGATCCCCTAAGAGGAGCTGGAATCTGTGGCTGGGGATAGAGAAGTCTGGGCCAACCTTCTCAGCTTGTTGCCACTCCAACTCCCAATGGGAAAAGCAGGAGGAAAATGAATGATGAATGAATTCTTTGTATTTTTCACACCTGGGTACAGAGCACTCCACAGGAATCCTTTAACTGAGATTTCTTTTTCCACAACACAACCTCTGCTGTTAAATCCTACACTAATAGCAGCCCTGGTGGGGTTTTTTTTTAGGATATACATCACAGGCTAGCAGGTATGATTAGTAGATTGTGGTACAAGAACGAGAAAAAGAAAACACGTAACTCAATCCATTAAATAAATTCTGTCCGAATGCTACAGAAAGCTGCGTAACACGACAACAAAACAAACATTTTCTTCTTCTTTTACTCTGATATGTGGCTTTAAGATAACAGGAGGTATCTTGGGAACATCTGATAAAAATATTTCATGTCTCTGTTTACAATTTGTGAAAAACAATTATTATATACTTCATGTACCAACTCAAACTCCATTTCCCAGAATCCTCAGCCAATGAGGGTAATGAGCCAATCAGAGGGGCGGAGCTACCGTGGTGCAGCAGGTGCATTGTTGTATCACTGTGTGGCTATGGCTTCAACCCCCCACCAAACTGTGGAAGCATGGAATATATTTAGTTTAAGAAATCACGTTACGTCCAGAAGACAGTTCTGTTGGAATGTGCTGATTATAATTATGAATATTAATTGGGAATAAAGAGAAATTAATTTGAAGAGTCTACACAATAAGCTACATGCCATGCAAGTGAGGTGAGAGCTAAATTCTTGAAATGCAAGTTTACCTTCTGGTTAAACTTTTAATGTGTAAGTTTTATATAAAGTGCAACTGATTCCCAAATTTAAATAGATTTTAAATCTCTAACAAAAATCTTTGGCTTTGTAAATAACAAGTTAAAAACCTAAAAACCTTTTAAAAGCTGTGATGCATAAATGTTTTTCTGTTACAAATCATTACAGATTGTTTCTCTCTTAGTTTCTTTCTTTCTTTTTTTCACTATTTGGACATTGTTGTCTTTTGATAAATTGATTTATATTGTATTTAATTAATAAAATGTAGAAACATCAATCAGTCCAATATCCAACACTTAAATTATCCAACTCAACCATTTCATCTCTTTATCCCTGCCTTTAGAAGTAGACAATGAAAGCCAAGTAAATCTACTTCATGGTAACATTTTACTTTTCTATTAAATCTTATGCAGTACGACTTCACATCCAACTTGAACTTTTCCTTCATGAACATTTCCATGATTCTATGGAATCTGAAAGGTAAATCCATGGTGTTCCTACTTTTCTAGAGTTCTGTAGAGTGGGAAATTTGACCAGGTGATTTAGAGTCCACTAATTAGGTTCAATTACATCCCTTTGTATTCCTTTCTAACGGTGCAGCAGATTTTCAATACAGAAGATAATTAGGAACTGTGTGAGGAGCAGAACGGATCAGGAACGACGGAATGGACTGACTTGAGTGCACCAGAGCCTGGGATGTGGATTTAAAGAACGCCAATTGACACCTGACCACAAAATGAGTGAGTAATAAGGTTCAGCTGTTATTCGTTGATGGCCGCCGTGCCAGTGTTTGTATACAGTGATTATTTGTTGTTGCTCAGTGCTTGTTTTCTGCTTCGCCTATGGTACTACTGACCATAACAGGGAAATATTAATGCTTATGAAATATTAATTTATTTTGGAAAGATGTGTACATCCCAAATGTACCAGTCACATGACCGGTCACGTGATCCGTGACCTCGTTCTAGTTTCACAATCCAGGATCACGTGTTCCTTTGTAGCTTTTCTCATTCATTCCCATTGAAATCCATTTGTTTGTTTTTTTTTGTTTTTATGTTAAAACCTGTTGGAAGAGACTCAAACGGTCTTTTACACTGTTGATGTTTTTTCAGTCTACCTGTGGACATAAAATGGTTTTATGGAAATGTAAATGAGGAAAATACTCACTTATTCATCAACACGGTTATTCACTCACAGCAGTAAAGGGAGTAATAAATGCCTTGTTTTTGTCTGTTTTTATGCTGAATTTCAACAGTATTTTTAATACATATGCCCTAAAAGTATTGAAGTTGTAAAATGCATTCGCTTGTATTTATTTTCCATGTACTTTTCTTAATTATAAAAATAATTTCTCATTTTGTTCATCGATGTCCTTTTAAAACGTTCATCCTTTCTGTAGAATTCTGCAGCTGGGTTTCTGATGACTGCATGCAGGTGAAAGTGTTTTAATCCCATAAGCTTTTTTTGCGGGTTTTAAACGCAGGGATCACTTTAATTGTTTTCGCTGAATTTAATATCGCAAATCATATGAAACTGCTTCTCGGCGAAATGAAATCGGTGATGACATGCTCTGGATGCGCGGGCTACGGAGAATAAAATTGCCTAACACAACAGGGATTTCTTCCATTATTAATCACCTGCAAGGTTTTTCGCAAGCTAATCACAAGCAATTAGATTGTATTAAAGTGTGTGTGTGTCTGTGTGTGTGTCTGTGTGTGTGTGTGTGTGTGTGTGTGTGTGGAAATAGTGCATACTAATGTGAAGAGGAAACGATGGCTAGTGAGGGAACGAGTTGTGCAGATTGTAATGTCCCTTATCTGTCACAAACTTTAATAAGCCACTTCCATGCTCTATAGTCTGATAGCTACGATTATATGACTGTGCAATCAGGTTCAATCTAGTGTACTGAACATCTAATAACTCACTGGGAAGGAAGTACGAGCAACACACACACACACACACACACACACACACACAACTCAGCAACCCAGGTTCCTAAACTCTACACTGCAGCTTTCACTCCTCCAAGAGCTGCTGATGTACAGATATTAATTACACAGTGGTGAGATTCATCTCTCTGCAGACCGCTGCGTGGACCTGTACCTTTCCTGACACATTTTTCATACTCCATTTATAAGATGAGACAGTATGACTACATTTGGGGACGCAGCTTAAAGAGGAACTCCACTGCTTCTTTACTGATTGTTTTTTGACTTCAGACGTTGTTCTTTCTAGGTTTTAATTCTAGAAATGTTCCTAGTTCAAATTTCCGCAACTCAGATTTCTACAACTTGAACTTCACGTGTGTCATGTGAGGTTTATATGTAATGGATACATACTGTATAATGCAGCTTAAATGGAAATCCACTGATTTATTATTATTATTATTTTTATTTTATTTTTACCTTCGGCATAATTTGTCCAATCAGGCAAACAAGTTCATGCAGATTGTTTTGGGGGGAAAAAAAAAATGTCTCTACTCAAATGAATACAACTCAGATTTCTACAACTCAGATCTTTACAACTTGAATTTTTTTTGCAACTCCGATTTCTGAAATTTAGATTGCTACAACAAAAATTTCTGCAACTCTTTTTTTTCTTTCTTTTTCTTCTTCTGCTACACGAATATCTGCAACTCAAATTTCACACATCTGCAGGTCTTGTGAGTTTTACATGTATGCTGATGACGCTAAAATGGTGATGCATCTGTAAAAAGCTGTTCTCTTTTGGTGCTATATATATATATATATATATATAAATAATATTAATTAATTTTTTTAACAATGCCCTTACTTGTTGAAATTAGTATGTTAAAGTTCATCTCCAGCCACGTTCACTCTCATTACTCACGCTGAATAACTGAAATTGTGAATCACGGCAGCACGGATGCTGAATTTCCTCCAGTTCTCTCACTCCCGTCTGGTTGGAAATCGTTGGCACAGATCTAACTGATTCAACACTGGGATATTTTGGTAACATGTGACCTCATCCGACTTATATTCTGTCATTTTCACTTCAAGAATGCTAAATGTAAAAGGAGAAGTTGACTAGAGTTCTTCAGTCCTGTAGCTGCTTCTTGTAGGATAAAACGTGCGCTGGTGGTTGAGGAGAAAACAGGAAGTGTGAAATGCTGCATTCGACCTTCCTCAGAAGTGGGAACTCGGAATTACGTCATATTTGGTGTTGAGCTGCGGAGCGGGGGGGAAATAAACCCCCCCGCAGACGGCAGCTAGTTACAGTAACTGTGATGAGAGATGTATATTTACAGACTCGGTACAGAGATCTGTATCGTCAGTGTTCTAGACATATTTGCTTGTTAAATCTATAGGTCAATTGATCTAAAACAGATACTTGTGTATACAGGATAACTTCTAAAGGTGAGAAGAGTTACTTTGGTTACTGTTCATGCAGTGAGCAGCCATGTTGAATTGCCGCCACTTGCTGAACTCAGGGTTGAGAAGTCGGAGATGGGAAATTCCGAGTTACTCCAAGTTCCAGTCGAATGCAGCATGAAGGTACGTTCACACGTCCAGTGATTTTATCGCTGCAGTCACCAGTTGCTGTACTATGAAGTCGCTACTACTGGTTGCCACGGTAACATTTATCAGTTGGTGGCGCGACTAGCATTCCACTTTTGATGACAAACCAGTGTTCTTGCTGCTAAAATGAAACATCCTGGAGAGAGAGTAGAGAGATATCCTATGAGATGAAGGAGATGCAGTCGCCAGAATTCACCAGCTCTCATTGAAAACGAACGGTCTCCTTGTCCAAAAAGTGGTTAGAGTTATAACTCAGTCATACAGTATTATGCAGACCTCTACAACAGGCTTTTCTTATCAGAGGGTTTTCTGAGTAGGACCTCTGTAGAAGCTTAAGTAGTTAAAGGTACCCATCCAAAGAACCCTCGAGGAACTTTCCCCAACCCCTCCCCTAAGACTGTACAGCATGTGATCAACATATTGATTGTGCTGTTTGACGCACAGACACAAATTGAATCATGCTGCTATTTACTTTTCGGTGTTTGAATTATGACTCTTGAAGGCATTTCTACGACACATAACATGTATCGTGATATACCGTATAGGTTTTCACTAACTGCCACCAATACATGAAAGGAGAGGGGGTGGGGTGGGGGAGATGTTTCGATCTTGACGATTTACTACAACATTTTAACTTTAAATCATCTTCCTTCAATCAGTCTGCAATTAAATTTATTTACGGATATCTCAGAAAAGTGTGTCGTGACACATGGGTATTATAGTATATTTTCATTTCGCCCAGCCCTAATGCACAAATGGCAAGAAGTGTAATGCTCCAAATTTGAGCTGTAACCAGATCATGTTCTGGCAGAATCCTCCAAAAATGAAGTGCCTCAAAGTACTGTATCCGGATTAAATCTCAACCTTCATTCTCCATTATAAGCAATAAATGAACTCTTTAATGCAAGTGATGAGCACGCAGGGACCTCATCACCTCCTGCCGCGCTCTCCCGAGAAGCACGCACGACCCACGATGCATCTCACTAACGCAGATATTACATTAATATCGCGGATTCAGTCATTTTAATGGCTTTAGTAGGGCGCGGCAAACCTGAGCCACGTTCTTAAAAAGAATCGTTATTCTGTCCGCTTTGACGTGGTAAATGTGGTCTCCTCGGTGGTGATGTCACTCGCGTTCACATGGACACCGTGCGGCTGTAAAAACGTGTTTTACTCGGGAGTAACGTTTAATCTTCAGGGAGAAAGGGGTCGGTCAGGAGCGTGTACTGTATGGAGGCTCCATGTATGAATTACGATCCTGGAATAAAAGTGACCTGGTTACGTCGTAAAGGAGATCATTTCTGACGGTCAATCAATCTGGAAAAACGCCATCATGTATAAACAAACGGGCTTTGATCGAGTGCGGTGCTGTACTAGCTGTTAAGGAAGGAACCAGCATTTAATGTACCTGTGCGCTGCTCATTTTTAACATCTATTTTTACACACTATGTGCAAGACTCGATTATAAAAGGGCCTTTAGTTTTTAAAGGAGCGTCTTCTCTGATAACACAAAGATTAACTTAAAAAAAAAAAATGAATAGGGAGACATAATGAACTCTACATAATGGTAATCAGTGGATTTTGGTATCCAGAACTTTTTTTTTAAGGACAATATAATTGAAGTAGTAATGAATTGCATGAGGGTTGTGTGTGTGTGTGTGTGTGTGTGTGTGTGTGTGTGTGTGTGTGTGTGTGTGTGTGTGTGTAATGACTGCACATTGTTATCAGAGACTAAAGACACTAAAGAAAGGAAGAGAGAACAACAAAGCGAGCACACGAGACGGAGGGAAAGAGCAGGAAAGAGAGAGCGGCGTCTTATTCAACAGGCACATTAGAGGCGTGTAAGAACGCGAGCCTGTCATACTTCATTAGTTTCTGGAAACAATAGAATTTAGTCATGCGCCGGGTTATTACTTTCCCCCGCTTTGCACTCCGGTCTCTCTCTCTCTCTCTCTCTCTCTCTCTCTGTGTCTCTCTTTGTGGTGTTATGAGGAATGCCAGCGCAGATCTGACTGCTCTGGAAATGTCTATTAGCAAAATTCTTCTCCCATGTAATTACACCTCCGAAATGACAGGCGCCTCTCGCTAACATGAGCCGTGCATGTTTACACGTGTCGCGAGCCATCAGCGCGAAGCGGTAAAACGAATCGAACACGAAGCGCGCCTTGTCCTTTCTCGAACACCCGCGGGCCGCGGCCCGTCATGTACCGTCTTGTACTTTTTAATTAAAGCGAGACCTTTTACTCCTTACACTTGCGTCTAGACCTTCCATGTCCTCGTGACGGATCTCAAGCGTTCTTCTGCCTGGCGGACTTTATTCAAGGAAAGATCTCGCACGTCACTCTTTATAATCGACACGTGATCTTTAACTACGTCCGAGACTTATTTTGTAATGAAATTCGGAGTCGATTTTTTTTTTTTAAAACTGGTTAACGGTTCCTTACGTTACCCACGATGCCGTCCGATGACCTGCCGACGTCGGTGCAGTGGGATTTCGCTCTGGCTTCATACCTAACTAAAGAGAGCGATGCAGCGGCGCTTTAGTGCTTTGGTCTGTCCAGCTCTCTCACCTCCTCATCTGTATACTCTGCGCAAACAGATCAGCTTCCAAAGCTTCAACTTCCATGGTAACACCCCTAAATCCACCCCTTACCATATCCCCAACCCTATCCCCAAACCTAACCCTAAATCCAATTTGAGTTGTGTGGTTACTTTTTAATTTCAGCTAAAATAATTGACATTACTTTTAATTCCTTGAGTACATTTAAAAATGGACACTTTTTAATGACATTTTGCAATTGAGTAGGATTTAAAGTACCCCTGACTTTATTTCTTTGTTAGCCTGTTTTGCTAAATATTGCATTCATTTTATTACTATTATTATTATTTTTTACTGATTCTGCATGTGTGTTTTGCTAGGCATTGGCATATTTGCCATTTTCTGGTTTTTCGCATATCTGACCTTGAACACGAATGTTCCTCATGTCCCTGTATGCTACTTATCCAGTCCCACTGTGGATGAAACTGACCGTGATGATTGGATTAGCCTACATAAAGAGACTCTGCCTCTGGCTCTTAATTGTTACAGTGCAGTCGCTGGTCGTGGGTATTTTCTCAGAACTCTCTCATTTGTAGCCTCACTGTCTGCTTTAAAGAAATCGTTTTGCCTAACTTAAGTAATTTCACCAAATCCTGTTGATCAGCCAAGACATGACAGAGAGAGAGAGAGAGCAGTTCCAGATTAGAAATGGCTGCAATGCCATTTTTATACACAGCAGTTTGTCAGAAACCACAAGTGTTGTTTGAGTTGAGTGTGTAATGATGTAACCAGCGGTCTCTGCTGCCCTCCTTTCAACCTTTATTTTTCTTCGTAATGTCTCCATACACATTTACTGAGAGGTTGTTTATGACGGGATAAGATGAGACCACGGTTATAAGTTTCTCTCTCCATTTTTGTTTGCAGTAATTGGGAGCTAATCTCAGGGCAGGCAGGGACTCAAGTTGAGAGTGGGGGAACTGAAAAAATGTCTGAGTAGGATTGGCCGTAGGATTGGTCCGAGGAATGACTCGAGCGAACTGTTTGCTAGTTTCAGTATTTGCAACAGTGTATCGGTTTTTGCTACATTTGGGATAAGGTGGAAGATGTGGAAGTCTCACCTCTGTAGCGCAGCAGCAGGGAACCTGGCCTTGGCTGCTTCTCACTGCTAAAGTGGATGGAGACCTGATTACTGGAGCTTTTCACCACTAGCCCTTTTGTCAGCCCTGACTTGTTGGCCAGGATGGAGGGCTCGAGGCCACCTAGGTCATCCAGCATCACGTTCTCGCCTTCCACCAACGTCACGTTCAGCACCTGCAGACGGAGAACATCGTACAGAAAGAGATTCGAGCAATTATGAAGACAAAGCATGGCTTCTGTTGAGAACTTGATTACCACATGGTGGTAAAGCAGTTAATAGTGCGTATTATAGTTGTATCATTAGTATTTACTTATGCAGCTTGTTGGATTAGAACACAGGATTGTAGACAGAACGGAAAACATACTCCTTCTGTAGAGTTGTGCTTTGGTATAGTCTGAGCGTTATAAGCCATGATTCAAACTTCAACTCGTCTAGTCTGGTTTGTATTAAAATGTGATGGATTTGACATCATTCATCATCGAAATCCATTAAAGCTTCAGCCTCTAGAAGGCACATTAGCACTTTTATTCTCCTAAATGATGAGGCTTTGGTCATACACACTCAAACCCCACCCCCTTTTTTTTCTCTCAGTATAATATCCTTTCTCCTGGACAACCTTGAATGTTTTTATTGAGCTCTGAGTCACATCTAGGTTTTAATTCATTTAAAGGGTAGTTAGTAACATATGTACTTATGAGAGTGGTCAATTAAAATGTACAGCTTTAATGTATGGAAGTTTTGGAGATGGCTCAAAGAATAGAGCAACAGTATATTTTTTTCGCTCATTCAACAGGTACAACTTATTATTATTATTATTATTATTATTATTATTATTTTTAGAAAAGAGCAGGATCAGAGGCTGAAAATACTTACTGAGTGTAAATAAAAATCTTATTGTTGTCATTTAGAACATCCACATTGATATGTGTACCCATTATGTGTTCTCATCAAAGGCTAACACTCAAATATACATTTCTTTGCCCGGCAACACATTAAAAAATGTATCTCTTTGTGCATTAAGCTTAATTTACTAGTTATATTTAAAACATCCAAAAATCCTATTTGTACAGAACAATGAAATCAAATCTTTTTTTTTTTTTCTTTTTTTCCTCATTTGTTCTCCATGCAGTAAGAATACATGGCTACATCAGGTGATAGCGATGGATGGATTTCATTCGAATTTGTATAAATTAAGTCGTAGGGGGGAAAAAAAAACAAAAAACAAATGCTAACCCCGCCCCTAAACCCAACTATAAACTTCATAGCTACATATTCGGTGGTGGGAATATTTTCAAAATTTCCAAGTAAATTACTTTTTACTCTTAATCCTATAAACACAATACTCCACTTTCTTTCAACTTAACCTGTACACTTTCCACTTTTCCAGAGTTGGGCGAATCAATAGTCTGGGTTAGGAGTCGTTTTCTTATTTGTAGTTACCGAGCAAATAAGTAGGTTTAACACCCAGAGAAAGACATTAAAGCCCAAAAATGTTTTGAGGAACACAATGTGCTTGATCAACATTTCCACAAACCCTAATTATAACGTAACTTATACTACGTCTGGAACTCTTATATGAACAGGCACACATCTAAGTTTAAATCGTTTTTGGATTCGTCACTTTTAACCTGTACAAACCTAATTCGTATACCAGAAGTCCATTCGTATTTAAACTGCATCATGACTAAAGGTTCAGTGACTGCTGTCGTTTAAAGAGAGCACATCAGGAAAGAAATACCCTTGCACTGCGAAAAAAAAAAAAAAGGTCAGTGCTATAATTATTGCAGCGTTCACGGCACTGAGCGAGATGATTTGTACCGAGGGACTTCCATTACTGAGTCGGCTCTGGAGGCCTTGGTGAGGGCAGGACCCTCCTCTGACTGCCTCTCTCAGGTAATGAAAGTGTCAGAGCGAGAGAACGCTCTCAGCCACACCGCAGTGCCAGAATTAATTTGGCCACGCTGGAGGGACCAGCTGGCCCTCGTCTTCTGAGAAGCAGAGAAGAGACGATGTCAAGGAACCTCTCATCTTCTTACACTTAATAATAACCATCTGCAATTGATCTGCTTCTTTACCGGCAGAATAGCAGGCATAAAAAAAACACACAAACCCGATGCTGATGACAAATGTCTTCAAATTCCAACATATTTAGAAAGACAACTGCGGGCCCGAATGCAATACCTTTATACGTTCAGAATATATAATCCATGATGACTTGGATGAAAGATCTTGAATATAGAAATAACAAGGAGAGACACTATGCATTACTGGCATGGCCAAGGTTATAATCTAGAGGTTTTTCTTATTTACATTATCAAAAGTATTTATAGTCAAATAGTTATGTATATAAAATTCTTATTCTTGCTCTGGCTCCACCCTGACCACGCCCACCGATCAGCGGTTCCTCTCTGTTAATTCCATTTTTTTCCCACCACGAAAACCAGGTCATATATGCGTCCTTGAGCTCCCAGCACTGGATGAACATGGCTTAAACTGTCGCACCTCTCGGAACCCCATTATTATAATGATGTGTATAATAATAATAATAATAATAATAATAATAATAATTGTTCAGTTAGCTTAAATAAAGAAACCTTGTGCATATTTCTAATAACATCATGTCTAGATGCACACGGGTGAAAATACCACGTGTAGCAAAAAAAAAAAAAAAAAATCTGAATTAGCACAATCGTTCATGCTAGTCAGCTACATTAACGTAAGTAGTTGCTTAGCTATCTAAGGAATAAAACGTGACGGGACATGATGTTACAGGAAAATAATCAACGTTGAATAAACGCAAAGCAGAGGTACTTTTAACTTGCTGAAGTCGATCATTTTGGGAAAAAAAAAATTGGACTCCCACTTTTTATATGTGAAATCACCAGTGGTTCTTTTGTAGCACCAAAGTCATATATCGATGGTGATTTACGAAATTTTGGAATTGGACCTTTAGCCCAGACGACACCGCTCTACCTGATGGAAGAGTAAGCATAAAAAAGGCATAAATACATAGAGAAGCAAGGCCCAGGTGTAAAGCATCAGCCATTACTATGCACGTGGTTTGCTTATACAAAACTAGCCAAAAGATTAAACAGCTCCTTGCTTAAATGAAGCTTGGAGCCTCGATAGTGTTTTTCTTTCAGAACAAACAAATATGGCTTTGCTTTTTAAAATTTTTTTTATATAAACACACGTCGCCTACTAAAAACGTGTATTTTTACTACGAACAAAAGCAGGACGGAGACAATATGAGAGAAATAGCGAGTAAGTGAGTGAGAGATAAAAACAGCAGCGCTTTATTTTTAGCTTCATCATTGTGAGGAAAACCATTTGCCGATTATCTGACGGGCCATGGCTGAATGCAAAACAGGTGCACTTCAATCTCGTCCTGCTTTCTCTCTCACTCTGTCCTTCAGTGTTATTTGATTCTCTCTGTTTCGATCACGCACACGTTCGTATTTCAGCTTCTTGCATGCGCCTGAAGGACGCCGGACGCTGGGTTATACTCAACAGCCTGCGTTCTGAAGATTACTTTAATAGAGAGGCAGGGTTCAAAACAGGGACCAGTGCTCTAAAAATAGATTAGTGCTCCAAAAGCTTCTGCAGGTCCATCTGGTGTTTACTGAATTGTGAATTTAACCCTCTCTGACCTACATTAGGGCTGGGTAAGTTTCAGACGGATGATCTAGTGATGGAATCAAATGGACTGAATTTCTCCTGTCAGTCAGAAGACACCTCAATTCAGTGTGATGTCCAAAGCGGAGCAAAACATCTAAGAATAAAAGAGTGTAATGTAATGCCATTATTTGTAGCTATAGCTAAGATTCTTAAAATATTTATAGCTGTTTTTGTGTTTGTATCTAAACCGGAACTGGGCATGATCTAGTTTTTTTTTTTTTTTGTTTGTTTATTTTTAAATTATTAGTAAGTCAAAATAATGAGATACTAAGTCAAAAGAACAACTTACTAAGTCAAATTTACGAGATGAGTCAAAATAGCAAGTCAAAAGAAGAACCAAGTCAAGTTTACTAGATAATATGTCAAAATAACGGAGCTACTAAGTTCTATTCATATCGTAGTAATGAGCCTGGTCTCAGTCCCAGAAGGTTGCCATGTTTCATGTATAATGTCTGCATATTGCAGATACTGCAAGTCAGAAATGCGCGCGCACCACTGTTAACTTGTTTCCTAGACAAAGACAATAAAGAAAAATGCATCTAACGTTTCCTACGCCTGAACATTTTGAGCCAGTTTCGTATCTTTTTGTGGTTTTTGAGTTGTAGTTTGGGTTGGACCTGGCAACCCTGCCCACAAGCTTCCACAAGCTGTCCTTTCAAGCTCCACATGAAAGTATAAACCTCATGATCACAATGGTTTTTTTTGGTTTTGTTTTGTCCTGGAGAATCCCACTTCTGACACACACACACACACACATACATACACACACACACACACGCACACACACACACACCCCTAGTCTGAAGCTTTCTGGCAAGGTTTCTTTAAAACAAAAAAAAAAACAAAAATATGATTAGTCTACCTATTATTCACATCTGCATTTATATTCGTTTAGGACAATGTATTTGTATTTGGTTTAAATCACTACTCTATAGCTAAATGGTTTACAGTGATATCTGAATCAGACAGATCTACACAATGCACCAGGCAACATGACAAACTATCTGCTGTTTCTACAGTTTAATGATTAAAGGAAATGGTCCATGTAACAAGTTTGAGAGCTCCCCACTGAGAAAACACATGATAGGCCCAGGGTAAGTTTGAACTTTTTTATTTTCTTTCACACCCCTTTGGCGCATCACAGAAGCAAGACCCTGAATCAAAGGAAAAACAAACTATCGGCTTTCCTGCTCGCTCTGTACTTTAGCAGCTCGACACTATCTAAAGTAACAACAGGAATCACACACACACACACACACACACACACACACACACACATATCTTACTGCAAGATAGAGAGTGACATATAAAATAAATGCGGTGAACACTCCAGGTTCAGGTGTGCAACCTCAGCCATTAACTTTCTAGTCTTGCTTTAAACCTCTGCCTCATAAGGCAGGCCAACACTAAGCCACACCCCCATGGTACAGTCCACAGCGGCAAAACTGGGCTTGCTATTTACCCAAATATCTCCGGTTTCACAGGAAAAATGCCACACTTCCTGTACAAAGAACTTTGGAGCACTGATCTAAAGCACTTGTGAAATTTCGGTTCCTTGCAGAACATCTGGTTTTGTTTGCAAGTGCTAGAAACATTGATGTTCCAATATTTTGGAAGTAGAAGACTACAGAAGCCCCGAACTGCGGAGTATGTTCTTTTATTTTTTTCCTTTTTCTTTTTTTTTTTTCTTCTCTTAATTGCTATATTATTTTTACTCATTAAGTCAGTCAAAATAACGATGTGTTAAGTCGAAATAACAAGACACTAAGTCCAAATAACGACTTTAATCATTTTCTTTCGCGTTTTCTTATGCAGGAAAATAGTTTTTCGGAAATTCGTTTTTTAAAATGGCAAAAACCTAACTTGTGTTTAGCTGTCTATTGATTGCGCCGTCTTGTTGCTCTCCTGTTGAATGATAAACGTGCAAAACGTGTGTCCCCAAAGTCAAAAACAGAAGGCCATCTAGGAGAGAGAACGCAGTCTTTGCGGAGGGCTTCAGATGGCTCTCTGCCTCCGGGGAAAACGCGGCAATTTAACCAAAGGCCCGTTCGTCACCCAGGTGTGATGAGAAGCTCAGCTGAAACCTGCCGCTCTCTGCACGGCTCCAGTGTATCAGGAAGCGCTGTGAAAGTGCTGAGGGAGCTGTGCAGAGGCCACTGATATTTTCGCCTGGGTGTCCACATTCAATTACGGAAGGGTTATAGGCTTTAGATAGTGGGGGGGGGGGGGGTGGGGGAACGTCTGTGACATCGGGAGCTGTGTGTAATACAGTAGTGGTGTGAGATGAATCCTAAGCATGTGGCCTAAATAGAAACGTTAGCAGTATGATGTTAAAAAAAAAAAAGATGACAAAGTACATGAAGCACTTCGGGTTCATCGGAGTCAAAGTGAAGCTCGAACGATATCAGCTCAGACATTTTATACTGTTTTTCGACCCAGTTTTTCCCGCCTGTAATGTAAATGAAGTCTCGCTCTAAATGTAAATTAAGGATAACAATTGATCACTTTCCGTTCTCATATTATTGATGTCGTTACAGGTGTCACCACCCAAATGGTGGGGTGACACGATTGTCTAGACGGATGTCTTTCTGAATGATAATTACGCTCACATTCTCCTTTGTTCAGGGATGGTTCTTGATGTCCCACTGCTTCTCCCATGCTATAACCGATTGAATGTCACTTCAGGTGGTTTTATCCACATATCGCTGAGACCGAGATGAATTGTCCCTATGATAATTAAGCCTTTTTTGGTGGATGAACTTGTTCTAACACCTACCGTGGAGTGAAATCTGTTTGGAGGCGGACTGTAATCTCTTACAAAGGGAGAAGAAGGACGTGTACCAGGAGACAAATACGAGAAGTATTTCTTCTGCCGTTTCCTTGTCTGCTGTATTTGCCTCCCTGTAAATAAGATAAGTCGTTATTGAACATCCCGCTGCGTCGGTGTCTAATATACATAGCCCTGACATATGCACTGAAGGACAAGGACGAGTCCCCACAGGCCTGTCATCTGTCACAAACTCCGCAGCCTGTCAGCACAAGCCCGGGACAGCTGTCCGCTTTTCAATTATTAAGAGTCATAACCATGCTAGCCCTGTTGATGAATGTAAGCCAGAACACCGAGGGGACCACCTGCAGCGCGTCAAGCACCAATACAACCATTATCGATAGATCAGGATACTGACCAGACTAATAGATGTTGGTCTTTAATGAGACCACAGAAAAAGAAAAAAATAAATAAATCCTGTCCTGTCCTGTCTGCTAAAGGAGATTTTGTCTGGGTTTTGATCAGTGTGTGGTAGGAGGACTTCCTTCAGGCTGCGTAGTGAGATTTCCAAAGTGAAAATTGTAAACTATTTGCACCATATTTACCCGTTACTAGTCCCTACATCCTTTATCGGAAACGGATACCGATCTGTGTTATGGTTGGATTTCAGCATGGTTTCACAGTATTAATCAAATATTTCCAATTGTTCTATATTCTATATGTTAAAATTTTTTTTTAAAAATTAAAAAAACGCCAAAAATTGATGGATTGGATATTGGAGGAAATCTCCTTTAATAAGACTGGACTTGGATTTGGAAGAGAAATTTGTTTTTGGAACTGGAAATGTTTACATATAAAGAGACTTGAATTGTTTTTTTTTTCTTTTCTTTTATTTTCTTTTGTTAGAACTGATTGTATTATATTTATCCAGTATATTTACAATATAACATCTAAAGACGCCAATATCGGATGGGGATCGGTGTCGGCTGTCATGTTGTCTGTACTCAAGGCTTCAGTATCGATATCGGAAATGACACATTGGTATGTCGACTTTTTATCATTTTATAGCTACCTTTTAATGTTGTAAAAAATCCGCAATACAAGTTTGTCAAGTTACCAAGAAACTCCAAAGCCTACAGCTGCTACAGCTTTTCCTTTGACTGTTACAAAGCGCTGACACTGGAGACTCCTTCTATAAACGTTCAACAAGACGTAAAAAAGAAACCTTCTTACAGAAAACGTCCATTTATTTGAAGTGTCCGCCATACAAGTCCATGTGCTAGTTGTTGCTATAGGAAAGTTAAAGCCCTCATATGAACCTGTGGTTTGAATTATAGCACTGCTATCAGAGCTGCTGTTATAGAAAATGAATCACCTTCTGACCAATCAGAATTGAGAATTCCACAGCGCTGTGGGAAAAGGCGTTTTGATTATTTACTTTTTTTTTTTTTTTTTTAAAAAGTGATTTTTGGAATAACCTTTTAAACGAGACAGCCATGTGCTGTTTAGCGTTCGGTAGCAACGTGATAATTAAAGTCAAAGACGACCGTGTATGAGCAATGAGTGGGAGTGTAAATATGCTTGGATGCGTTTCAGGCGTCTCGAGGAGGACCGTGACGTGTGAGAGAGATTCAGAGTGAGGTAAAAAGAGATGAATGATGAGATTGAGATACCCAAAGTAGATTCCCGAATAGGTATTCAATTAAAATTGCCAGTAGAGAGCGGGAACGTGTCTGTATGGGACGTCACACTTGTCCTTCAGACACTGTCTCAACAAGCGAAAGGATTTTAATGAACACTCGACACCGCTGACTTTGGGCCAGGCTGGGAATTTAAAAAGCAGCAGGATAGCAGTGAGGTAAAAGGAAGCACAGATACACTGTGGATTGTGTGTATATTTGTGTAGCATGACACACAGTGTGTCCATTGGTGTGTGATCTATATTGAGAAACGTCGGGGCTTACACCGGGACTTTCCTCCTGTCAGTGATATGTGGATAATGACTAGAGCAGTGTGTGTCTCGGTGGCTCAGTATAGTGTGTAGGGGTGAAGCTGAAGTCTTATCGTGGCACACAGATACAGATTGCTACACTCCCGTGGACCCAGCCAAGTGTGTGTGTGTGTGTGTGTGTGTGTGTGTGTGTGCTCCTTCACCTCGGGGTAGAGACTGGCTATCTGTCCACTGTTCCACCAAATCTGAGATTTGTTTGTGAAATGTTTTAACGTGCTGGTAATCACAGACTGCTCAGCTTGTTGAATAATCGTGCAAACGTGTTTGGAGAAAGACAAGGATCTGCTCATTCGACACTTAATGGTTGACTGATGTGCCCTTAATCCCTTAACTCTTAAAAAGTCAATGAATCTAAGAAAATATGCATTTAACCATTCAGAACAAATGTTAACCCATCTCAGGTAACAATCTGGCTTTTTTATTTTATTTATTTTTGTTTAAACAAGGTTTCTTCACTGACTGGTTGTCTTGTTTGTTTGTTTGTTTGTTTGTTTTTCTTTCTTTCTTTCTTTCTTTCCGAAATTAGCGTAAACACAAAATGTGGTTAACTAGCATCCATTCTAATGGCATACAGACATTAAGGACTTTCTAATGATTTCAGTTTCAATCTAGAATTTGTGATCGTCGAAGTGACCTCATTAGACAATATCACTGAAAGTAAAGTAAAATAATTTGAGGACTTGATTTTCTTCTTCTCGTGATCTTCGGGAAATTTGAATGACGTATATGTTCCTGAAAACGATCATTTCCGAAGTTTTTTTAATGGTTATATTTCAAGGTAAAGTGTAGTCATAGTGGACTTGGACAGGCAACATGCAGTTTTCTAAGTGTTACATGTCCTACACTACCCATCAGCCCCTGCACATTACACGAACTCACCTGTGTCCCGTTTCATCTGATTAGTAGCACTGTTTGGATTCCGTTTTTTCTGTGTTTCTCCGTCTAGCGTTTCTCACTTGTCGTCATGTGCAGCTATTCTCGCCTATAGCCTGTATGTTCCTTACCTCGTGTTCAAAGATCGTTTGTTTTGTTTAATATTAAATTGCCTGCACTTGCATCCGCCTCCACATCCACTTTCTGGCACCATAGATGTTTTATTAAGTTGTTTAGTTCTTCTTCTTTTCCTTTCGGCTGTTCCCTTCAGGGGTCGCCGCAGCGAATCATCTGCCTCCATCTAGCCCTATCCCCTGCATCCTCTTCTCTCAGACCGACTACCTTCATGTCCCCCTTCACTACATCCATAAACCTCCTCTTTGGTCTTCCTCTCGGCCTCCTGCCCGGCAGCTCTAACCTCAGCATCCTTTTACCGATATATTCACTCTCCCTCCTCTGAACATGTCCAAACCATCTCAACCTGGCCTCTCTAACTTTGTCTCCAAAACATCTCACATGTGCTGTCCCCCTGATGTACTCATTCCTGATCCTATCCATCCTCGTCACTCCCAAAGAGAACCTCAACATCTTCAGCTCTGCTACCTCTAACTCTTCCTCCTGTCTTTTCCTCAGTGCAACTGTCTCCAAACCATACAACATCGCTGGTCTCACTACTGTCCTGTACACCTTTCCTTTCATTCTTGCTGGTACTCTTTTATCACACAACAGACCTGACACTTTTCTCCACCCATTCCAACCTGCCTGCACACGCTTCTTCACCTCTTTTCCACACTCCCCGTTGCTCTGGACTGTTGACCCTAAGTACTTAAAATCCTGCACCTTCTTTATCTCCTCTCCCTGTAACCTCACTGTTCCACTTGGATCCCTCTCATTCACACACATGTATTCTGTCTTGCTGTGACTAACCTTCATTCCTCTTCTCTCCAGAGCAAACCTCCACCTCTCTAGAGTTTCCTCCACCCGCTCCCTGCTCTCACTACAGATCACAATGTCATCCGCAAACATCATAGTCCATGGAGATTCCTGTCTGACCTCATCTGTCAGCCTGTCCATCACCACCGCAAACAAGGAGGGGCTCGGAGCCGATCCTTGATGCAGTCCCACCTTCACCGTGAACTCCTCTGTCACACCTACCGCACACCTTACCACTGTCCTACTGCTCTCATACATATCCTGCACCACTCTAACATACTTCTCTGCCACTCCAGACCTCCTCATACAATACCACAGCTCCTCTCTTGGCACCCTGTCATACGCTTTCTCTAAATCTACAAAGACACAATGCAGCTCTTTCTGACCCTCTCTGTACTTCTCCATCAACATTCTCAAAGCAAATATTGCATCTGTAGTGCTCTTTCTTGGCATGAAACCATACTGCTGCTCACAAATGCTCACTTCTCCCCTTAGCCTTGCTTCCACTACTCTTTCCCACAACTTCATTGTATGGCTCATCAGCTTAATACCTCTGTAGTTTCCACAACTCTGCTCATCTCCCTTGTTCTTAAAAATCGGCACCAAAACACTTCTCCTCCATTCCTCAGGCATCCTCTCACTCTCTAAGACCTCGTTGAACAACCTAGTTAAAAACTCTACTGCCATCTCTCCTAGACACTTCCATACCTCCACTGGTATGTCATCAGGACCAACCGCCTTTCCTCTCTTCATCCTCTTCAAAGCTCTCCTAACTTCACCCTTTCTACTTCCTGCTCAACAATATTTGCCTCTACTACTCTTCTCTCTCTGTCATTTTCCTCATTCATCAGTTCCTCAAAGTACTCCTTCCATCTTTCCATCACCCTCCTGTTACCTGTCAACACATTTCCATCTCTATCTTTAATCACTCTAACCTGCTGCACATCCTTACCATCTCTATCCCTCTGCCTCGCCAACCGATACAAATCCCTCTCACCTTCCTTACTATCTAACCTTGCATACATGTCCTCATAAGCTTTCTGTTTGGCCTTTGCCACCTCTATCTAGTTGTTTATCTGAAATATGCACATAATCGGTTGTGAAGGATACTTTACCTGCATGCGTGTTTGTATATGTGATATCATTTCGACACAAATGGAGTTTTTAAGTGAGCATTCAGTGGTTAAATAAAGGACAAATGGGCTCTATTTGCCATATGCTTAAGAATAAACAAACCTTTGAAGTAAATACTCCAGCATTTTTATTCTGAATCTTACCTACTTCATCTGTAGCGTATGTCTGATTCCTGTGTGCATGAATTTCCCTGTACTAAGAAAAGACCAGAAAACCTGTTTACTCCAAACTCGCTTATAATGAAAATCTGGCAGAAGGCCAGGCAGACGCTGTACGGGTTTTCGAAAAATAATTTGGTGACAACTCCACAGCACTTTTGAACCCCATTCTGCATACAGCGTACGATCCAATTGTCATGCTACAACATACAGTACGTCCTCACCCTGCACGCGAAAAGTAACACCTACAGAAAAGTATGGGGAAACTTTTTCTTTTTCCCCCCTCAGCCTTGCTGAATCTGTCTGAGTGACAACATAATGTTCGCCAGTATATTCGGAGGAATGGTTCTCTCCTGTCAAGGTTTTTCCCCCCACTCCTTCTTACATTGAAGTGATATGACACAGGCATGGATGATGTTGCCGCAGCTCAAACCCAAATTTTCAATCTGATCGTTGGACAATTGTTAAGTAGGTACAGCAATTGGTTAGGGACTGTGACCCAGGGGACTTTTTATTTGTAGTTTCCCAACAAGTAGCTTCAACAGCCATGGAAAAAAACCTCTACTCCTTATTGACATTAGCAAGATAAAATTTAAGTATCTAACAAAAATGAGATACTTTGAAGAGTTAAAAGGGCATAATATTCATAAATTGGTTTGTTTCCCTTAGTAAGTACTGTATCAGTGCCTTTAATTAGCTAACTAGCTGTCCATACGTAATTACATTACTTTAGTTAGCCTAGTCAGTTTCCCAGAAACCCAAACATGGTATTGGGCCATGGTATTACAACTCGTCCTGATTTGTGTCCCTGCCGCCAGATCTGATGTCGAATACAATGCTGCAGGCAGGGAGGAAAAAACGGATGGGGAAAAATGAATACGTAGCCCTGTTTGCCTGTTTATCTCATCTGAACATTTGTGTTCCTTCATCTGATTTCCGTTATCAGCCTGCGTGTTATTCAGTACCAAGCTGTCTCCAAAAAATCTGAGCAAGGGACAAGCAACACTTATTGTCCTCTTCACACCTGGTGTGTATTTTACACATTTCCACTACACATAATAAAATGGCTGAGCAGTACTTGGCTGTGTGAGTTAGGATTGCTGATGAGTACAAATCCAGTTTGGAGAGAAGCTCTCATCTGGAGGGTACTTTAAGGGCCAGGGGAGTGATGATTAATATGATTTATTCATGCACTGCCTCATGATACAAAGCCATGCTTATTGCTCAGGATTTCCTTTCATCATACGCATTTCCCCTGATGGCCCAAATATTTTCCCAAACCAGGACTTGCTCCTGTGCATCCAAAGTCTTGTTCATGAAGCATGAATTATGAAGCAAGATAGATTTCTATCATTGGAATAAAGGAGCTTGAACCCAACTACCCGCTTGTGAATTTGCTCCGGGGTTTAGCTTCGCATTCATTTGAATATATGCATATTTTGAAGCCAAGCCATCTGCTTTTCACCTCTTCATCACGACTAGCGCTGCCCTTGCCGCTGTCCTCCTCCAATGGGAAATAATGTCTCCTCTCGATTTCTCCTTTATGATGCCTAGCTGGGCCGAGGAGCAATTAATGTCACCTGAAAGCAATTCTCGGGGTGGGGGGAAAGCCACAGGGAAAAACTCATTTCAGCTCTGGTGGCAGGACCCTGAAAAGCTCATCAGGATCAGACATCCCTCCTTTATGTCCTGTCAGTATGCTGGAGGGCTCTAGCATCAATGCTTCTTTCCATCACTTCTCATCTCAAGGTTTATTACAACTCTGTGTGCCTCTCTCAGGCTCTGTTAATCCTTACCGTGGGCTCATTCCATAGAGTCACCAATCAAAATACTGGAACGGGGCTTGGCAGAATACATTATTCGCATGCAGATGGAAAGATGCTGATTGATGAGCCAAGGGTAAATAATGAAGAGGGAGTTTGATCCATAGTCTGATGACAAAAAAACTGTGGGAAGAAACCTTTGTCGCCTATATACTGCATCACCAGTTTTCCAGGTACAACTATCTTGTCACTAAATTCGCTGACCTTTATCAGGTATACCTACCATGTAGGTACGCAATTACTGACTCTTCTTAATCAGCTTCTCTCTATACCAGAGGTATTCAACTAAAATTAGTAAAGGTCCAGTTGTTTACAAGGCTTTGGATAAGCAAATAACATGACTGAATGGGCAGCTGTTGCCTCTTAATGCTTGACGATATATGAAGCTCTATCATCCCTATCCTCACCTATGGTCACATGCTGTGGGTAGTGACCAAAAGAAATAGGTCACAAGTCTGTACAGGCAGCGGAAATGAGATTCCTCCACAGGGTTTCAGGCCTTAATCTCTGTGATAGGGTGAGGATCTTGACAATCCAGGTGAGCTTTGGAGTAGAGCTGTTGCTCCTCCAAATTGAGATGAGACTGTTGAAGTAGTTTGGGCATCTAACAAAGATGCTGGAGAGATTATATGTAACGGTTTAATGTGGGATCATCTAGGGATCCCACATGAAGAGCTCGAATCTTCCAATATTTTTCTGCTACAATATTTTTCCAAGTACTCAGTTTGGTCCTCTGAAATATTTTGCTGGTTCCACATCCAGACTGCAGTCTGCCAGTTGATGACTTCTGTTGTATACAATTTATCAATGGAAAGGGTCCACTAGTAGACCATTCTTAGCACAACAGTGCAACTGATGGTAGCGTGTATCAGGCATTAACTAATGTAGTGATGGGTCAGTCATTCATTCATCTTTAGTAACCACATTATAGTGTTCAGAGTCATGATGAATCAAGAGCCTATTTGAGGAACACTGCATGCAAGGCAGGAATACACCCAGCACAAAACAACAGTCCATCACAGAGCATCACACACACTTGCACACACTTTTGGGAGGTGGTGGGACACATGGTGAACATCCAAAACTCTGCACAGACAGTAATCAGATCTTAGAGGATTGAATCATGGACCCTGGATTTCTGAGGCCACAACACTACCTGCTGCACCAGGTGGTGACAAGTTAAATTGGTAATTAAGTTGGACTATAGACTATAAACACGCTTTAGCAGGCTCATCCTCCCTTGATGCACATCACCCCCAAAGGCTCCCCTCATGCAAATATTGACTGATGTCTTCATTTACTGTTGACCTAAATTGCACTTGGGCTGGTGAATATAAATAAGTATTTATTCACTTATCCAGAACAGATGGAGTTCTGGTTGTTTTTGTGTTTTAGCATACCATCTTGCATGACAAGGTAAATGAGGTCTATATATCTGTTAATTCAGTGGATTAATTTGTTTTAATTAGCTTAAATAGCATGATTGGTATTATACTGCTGACTGTCTGATGATGAGCCCTTCTAATGCTGCCAACTTTTGCAGTCAATGTCAAGCAGATTAAGCTTCCTTTGTGAGGAAAAAGCAGATTTCAAATGAAAGTCCTCCAATCGACAGAGCAGTTCTTCCTGCATGTGAATGAGCCCACATGACAGTGACCGACAGGACTGATTACCAGAGCATCGATTGGGAAGTTGGGACATCACGCCCTTAGGTAGCCAGCGAGACAACAAAAGTCGACACCAGAGTCAAGCATGGGCACATTGCCACATAGAATGTCGTGAAGCTCGATCACACAGACAATCAGTTGTGTCCTTGGGTGAACTCTCATAGTCAACTTCATTGTGCATTTCTGTAAACTGACACAAAATTTCCCCATCCACGCATGAACCTACTGCACTTTTCTAATTAAAAGTCCCATTTATTTCCTTGCAAGAGTTGCAACTTGCAATAGCTCCATCACAAGAAGAGCCAAATGTCTTCATTTTAATTTGACCCACCTCTCGATATTAGATCCTAGGGTGTTTGTCAGAGCAGGCCCAGGAAATCAATGTGGAGATCGATCCGGAGACAGAGAAAGAGAGAAGCATGTGGGAGAAACAAAGAGAAAGCAGGATGGAAAGAGCTAACTGGATTGGGCCTGGGATAATTGCGGCCTGATTGTAAGCTGATATCAATGTACCTTGACCTGAAAATCAGTCTATATTAATGGAAGCACTCTGACACTTTCTATGGATCTGTTTTCTTATTCAAACTGCCTCTGGGAGCACGGAAAATACAAGCTTTTTGTCCCAGAGCAAAATTGACCCGGTTCGATTGCCCAAACTTTCTAGAAGATTCTAAGCCTCCTCATTTTCTTTGTAATCACTTTGACTAGATTGTGTGAAGAATAGCGCAAAGATGATGCAGTGGACAGGGACAAATATCACAGATATTCTCAATGATGAGTACTGAGGATTTAACCACGGTGAGTCTGGTGGTACAATGGGTAGTGTGATAGCCTCACAGTTCCAGGCTCTCCAGATCGATCCTGAGCTCTGATTGGAGTTTTGCATGTTCTCCCTCTGTTTGTGTGGGTTCCCTCAGGATTCTCCAGTTTACTCCCACCTCCAAAAACATGCAGGTAGAAAGATTGTGTATGTTGGCTGTATGTTCCACCAGGCTGGTGGAAAAGAACTAGAGCTAGAAACTAAAGCAGCAAATTGTTACTAAAGCAGCGAATACCACGTCTCCTCTGCCTTCTCATGGGAAAAGGTGGAACAGATGCTAACACACAGAGGACACTCCTCCACCATAAGGTACCATGACAAATTCAATAGTCTGCACAAAGGAACAGCACGCACTAGCCAGAAGATCAAAATACACCTTTTTTTTCAGTGACTCAGTAACATTACCTTTATGCATGAGCTGTTTCATTTAGTTGGTTCATGAATGGTTTTAACGAATTCAATTATAAAATTTCTAAAGGAATCTGTTTAAGTGACACAGTAACCTCCAACACATGGATTTAAGCTTGACAGGAGCATGCTCTGCATCAAACAGGGCATTCAGCAAAGCAAATCTAATTAGAGTACGGAGGCCACGCAAGGGTGCCCTTCAACATGCCGCGTCATCAGTGGCTTGTATTTAATCAAGCCTTATCAGCTTCCTAAGAGCAGAGGAACATTGGGGACGGCGGTCATGCTCACGCCTCTATCCCTAATTTTATCTGACGGGTAGTGATAAATGAACTGCTCTCCCCGGCACAGGGCTCTTGTATTCATTGTCTGCATGTTTACTGGATCCCACGCTGAGGGAATTAATGAAGGTCAAGTGGAGAGGTGATTACTCCACAGACAAGTCCAGCGGTACACGCGTCTACAAAGTAATTCCTGTTTCCATAGATCAAGGGGGGAAAAGTGACTTTATTAACAAATAATATTAATTTAGCAGTGATTTGATAGTTTTGGGAAAACGGCAGTGTTAAGCACGTCTTTAGGTTCTTCCACATAGGCGAACTTGCAATAGTTTTAAAACAACCCTTTTTTGCCAAAAATGACATTTGCACCATTTTCCCCTTACCCCAAATGTATTCAATCAGACAAAATGTCTCAAGTTTGCTTCTTTAGATTTGCACTGGATTTAACCAGTACAGGAAGTGTATATATTCTAGTTTACGGATGTAATAAAACACTTGAGGGTGTGCTGTTACGGCCATCTTGAATCTGAAAGCCCCAGTTGTACATGAGAACTTATTCGGATGATAACATACTTCCAATTTGATTTAAACACAATATTTTAATCTGCTATATTGTGAACTGTTTATATACAAATGGTGTTTGTGAGCTAAACAATGTAGTTTGAGGCGAATTAACAAATTGACATAGCTGATTATCCACATATTCATTTAATTAAGACGTTCTTATATAACAACAGAATATGAGACAGTAAGTGAGACCTGTGTAAGAGAAAAGCTGTCTCTTGGTTTTTCATGCATTACACCTTGCACATTCAGTCTATTCACATTTTCTACATGTGGGTGTGAGTCTTGGTGGCAGCGATGCTGAGATCTCTGAATAGACCAGGAGGTCTAACAGTCAGGTATAAGAACAGGTCTAATAATAAGAAGTGAAAGGTGAACAGCTTGACCCAGCTTAGACAGTACTGTGCTTTAGATTTCTGTCTCTACTAGCAACAGGATCTGTATTCAGAGGTCCTGCCATGCTTCTGCACCCCTCCGTTCTCTGGTGAATATACAGTGTACAAGGCGGACGTATGATTCATCGCCTGCAGTTCACCTCAGAGTCAAACGCTATGGAGGAGGCAGATACACCTGTAATGCATCTGGGCATGAGTTCTACAGGGCTGTATGGTAGCGGCAGACACTACAGCGTTAGTGTGCTCACTGTTCAGGAGAATGCCATCAACTGTTCTGTTTTCTGAGAAATTACACACTCACAAATCACTCACATACGTGTCTACTGTATCTGTCTTTCTGTCTGTCTATCAGTATATTAATCTTTGCTCATTTTCATGAAGGGGGCCACAATTTCTGGAGGACAGACAGTTTCTGTCCGTCCATCCATCCATCCATCCAATAGCTGTCTGTCTATCTATCTGTGTGCTAATTTTCATGAAGGTTGGCAATATGTCTGGAGTGCTGTCTGTCTTTCTATCTATCTGGCTGCCTGTCTTGTCTCTTTGCTCATTTTCATGGAGGGTCCCAATATTTCTGGACCCCTCTCGCTCTCTCGCTCTCTCTCCCTCTCCCTGCTCACTTTCATGAAGTATTTCTGGACTGTAGTCTGTCTGTCTGTCTGTCTGTCTGTCTACCTGTCTATATCTATCTATCAATATCTATATATTGATAGAACGCTCTAAGGCTCTGGGTTGCTGCTCAGAAGGTTGGTGGTTCAAGCCTCAGCACCGCCAAGCTGCCAGTATGGTGCCCTTGACAAGGCCCTTAACCCTATGCTCCAGGGGTGCCGTATCATGGCTGACCCTGCGCTCTGACCCGGCTTCCTGACAAGCTGGGATATGTGAAGAAAAGAATTCCACTGTGCTGTAATGTATATGTGACAAATAAAGGCTTCTTCTTCTATCTATCAATCTCTCTGTCTATCTATCTATCTGCATATTTCCATGAAGGGTGTCAATTGAGCCTTTTTTTGAGAGCGAGAGTTTAGCCCTGCTAGCCTGCTCAAACCATCTTCTTGTGAATGTATCAGAATACAAGCTGATGTGTAAAGTACTAAAAAAAAAAGAGACCAAAAAAAAAAACCCAGGGAGTGATTTTGCAGAATGCACAGATCTATGAGTAGCAGCAAGAATTTAGCTGACTTCAGAGCTGTCCATCCTTCCCTCCCTCCGTCTTTCCTTCTGCTGCACCGCAACCGCCTGCTGAGAGCCGGGAGCCCGAGTGCATAAGCAAAGGCAGTAAAGAAGCCAGAGAGATTGATGGCTAGCATGTCTAAAGCCAAGCCTATAGCATTGTGTGTCTGTGAGAGAGACAGATAGACGGAGAGAGAGAATCCGAGAATTAGAGTTTGCACTCACAAAGCAAAGCTTCATTAATCCTATCTACAATGCCAAACCCCTTAGGAGTCAGCAAGCAAAAAAGCCATCCATATTCAAACAAACACACTCGTACCATGGACTTATCGTGGCCCTCCAGAAGAGTGTCGAGATGGCTCACACATTTCAAAGTCACGCGCGGTAAATTGGCTGCTTGGGGAATTACAAATGCCAGCGAATGAGTAAATGTATGCAATTAATTTTGGGACATTTTTTGCAGGGAAGGAAGAAAACCAAACAGGCAATCATAACACAACAATTTGCAAGTTTGTCAGCTGAGGGCGAACCCTGAGGAGAACTATCATCTGCTATTTTCATTCTGATGAGATGCTGTGTCTATACAGAAACGGCAAATGCGTCCAAGCTAATGAAAGATATTAGAGAAAAAGAATTCAATAAGCAGTTTCCTTTTTGTGGTTTTTAATATGAAAAATAAAATGTGAACAATACATGCTTGATGTTGATTGGAGTACTGGATTTGAGCTTCAAGGCCAACAATAAGGGAAGCTTATAGCTACCAGTTTAGCACTGTAGGAACTAAATCTTCACACCCTCACCTCATAAACACATCGGCTTAGTATCACCATTTGTACAGAAGCAGTTTTAACCAATCGGGTCCAGAAGCCATTTAAGCAAGTCTTAAAACTTGATGAATAAAATTGGTGGCTTCAGATGTTCTTAGCTAACTAAAAGGCTCCTTAGCTTCCGAAAATGATAATCTTCCTTCTCTAAAAGGGAAATGCTCTGCTCAGAAGTATAGATACAAGGCAGATACCTGGCATTATCTAAAAAGGATTGTTTAGGTAGTCTCTGGTTTCTGGCGGCTGTGGCTCAGGTGGGAGACTGGGTTGTCCACTAATCGTAGGGTTAGTGGTTCGATTCCCGGCCCGCATGACTCCATGTGCCAGACTCCTTGGGCAAGACACTGACCCCCAAGTTGCTCCCGATGGCAGGCAAGTGCCTTACATGGTAGCTCTGCTACCATTGGTGTGTGTGTGAATGGGTGAATGAGACACAGTGTAAATCACTCTGTGAACCGCGAAGGTTAAAAGGCGCTATATAAGTAGACCATAAAATGCATTTACTATTTACTCAATGGGTTGTACCTGGAATAGAAAACCCTCTATTATAAAGTTCTACATGGAGCCTCTTATGGGTAAGTGTGTAAACTTATGAAGTGCACCTATATCATTAGTGCATCTGAGGCCAATGAGTGTACACTTTCAAGAGTTCTTTGGATATTTAAGCATTCTTACCTTCTTAAAAGTCTTCATTAAGCTCTTACTTATAAAATTGTAAGGTTCTATGGAGGACATTTAAGGCTCTTGCCCATAAGGGTTCTAGACCCCCCCCCCCCAAAAAGTTCTTTTGATGAATAGGCAAGGGGTACTGCTTCAAAACTTTTGTGAAAGGAAAAGCCTCTGTTGTTGGGTTATACCTATTATACCTAGAACCTTTAGGATATACTGAAGAACCTTTTTAGTGTGCTGGGTTTAACTTTTTGTTTAAGTGTGAACCTACCAAACTGGTAACCATTATTTAAATAATGGACCCAGGACCATTTGACCCCAAAGTCTGGTACAATTGGTGAAGTATGATCACGGTCACGAGCCCGGGATTTGCTTCAAGCAAAGCATGGTGTGGTAGTATGCTGAATGGCTAAAAACTTCTATGAGAATGGCTTCTAGTTTGCAGGTATTCCTGCATGATGGTGTGCCATGCATCCAAACAAGCTGTTATTTACCACTTGAGTTTTGGTACCACAGGAAAAATTTTTTAAAAAAGCAAATGGAAGAACCTAGTGCATACTCTTTCAAAAATATCTGTGTGCAAAAGTGAGATCTGGAATTACTCACGATCATAATGATCATGGCCTTGTTGAGATATGTGAAGGTGAATGACTTGATGTGCGAAATGAATTACCTCGACCGGATGGGCAGGTAAGAATGTAAACCGGATTATGGAATATTTTCCAAAGTGATCGTGAATGCAATGGACTTAAAACGTTAGGCGTGCCCTGACAGCATTGCTCATGAGAAAATTGAATATCCTTCTATACCTATATCCCAGACAGAAGAATGTGGATAAAAAAAGTCAATGTTCTCCAACACAATGACTCAATTTCTATCTGTCTCTGTCTTAAACTTGTACCTCACTCTCGCTCCACAATGGGATTTAAATCCTATTTTCTGCCATCAGAACTGATACATCCAAAATTACATGCCTAGCCACTTGTTCAGCTGCCACTACTCAATAATATCGTATCGACTGCGGTTTGGCTCTCTACAAGAGAGATAACAAGTTCCACATGATTGCATAAAACCCACAACAGCTTCCATCAGAAGCTCCACTGCATTTCCATTTCCTCTGAGCCGTGCACTGAGGCTTTGCGGGATGATGGGTTTGTCTCCCTTTCCTCAGAGTAATGAAGCCAGACATCTTTAAAACATTTTCCAGGAAATGCAGATTTTCTATGCTTCCCCCCACCCTTTTTATGAAGTGCAAGGAGAAGGAGAAGTCACGGAGCTCAGACGTGTTTACTCACACAACAAAGATGATTCTGCATAGGATGTCTGGCTTTCCTCTAGTCTTAATGCTGTTAAAGCACAATTAGAGTCTGCTGATTAACCATCCAGTGGACCAAAAGAGGAGTACAGTGTTTACTCAAGGTGTTTAATTTTCGAGAGTTATTAGCTTGTTGACCTTACAGAATTGCGTGACGGACTGGTATAACCTATGCTAATTAGTGCGCCTCTGAAGCGCGAAAAGGATCAGCCAGCATTGTAGCCCAAATAAAACACATTGTGTATTGCATGGAGAGAGAAAAAAAATCACACATTGCAGATTATGAGAAACGGCTGACCTGAATTTCAACCCCATATCCAAGATAGACCGTCACAAAGTAGGTGCAATCCATAGTGGATTCGAATGAATCGGAGCTTGGCGGCATCTCGATGTAGCCCTCAGCATCTGTCAAGTTCATGCTGCACTGACCTGGAAAAGAAAGAGGCACACGCAGATAAGCCAAATAGACAAACAGTTAGAACTTCCATCTGGCGCTTCCTGATTCTCTAGAACAGGGGTCACCAACTGATGGACCACAGTCCAGATGCAGACCAGGAAAGTTAACTTATCAGTAATGGCTAAGTATTAAAAGGCTCTTTGTAAGAAAGGAAACTGAGTACTGAATAACCATGCCCTAGAACATTCAATTATGCTTTGGTTGCAGTGGATTTGAACACTTGATCACTTTCCAGTGTAAATGTATTAGTGGTCCTCATTCTGATTATACTGTAATAGTATAGTTTGTGACTTTGGTCATGGATGGATGGATGGATGGATGGATGACTGGAGCTTCAAAAAATGACCCATTAGCTCAAAAGGCTATTCCATCTTCAATGAGAGATGAACATAGTGGTTGGTGTACCGAAAGGTTAGGCGAAACAATCAGCCAGAAGTTGCTCTGCCACAGGATACCTTATTAGATGACTTGGAAACGCAATACACCTAACTTTCCACTTTAGCTGTTAAAAGTTCAGTTTTCTTTGTTTTTAAATACTGAAACCAAGGTGTAACCTTGGGAGTCTTAGAATGTTTGTGGACGCTACAAAATATTCATATTCTCCATGGTTTTCAGCAACGGTCTGCCTTTTGTATGGTACATGATTGCTGTAAATTCATTTTAAGACTACAATAGGAATCCTTGCCAAAATATCACTAATGAAATTTGAGCAGATTTGGCAACACAAGAATTTGAGCAGTAGAAGCTCTATATTATATAATGATTTTCATGCTGACTGAAGTAAAGAAGCTTAATTGTTTTGCCCAAGTCAGGCATTTGCTCTTTTCTTAGATTTTGAGGAAGACTGAAATCATTCATTCATTCAGCTTCATTAATTGCTTTATCCTGATCAGTGTCATAGTGGATCTGAAGCCTATCCTGGGAATAGACGAGGTCACAAGGTGGAAATACACCCATTGCAGGGCATCATGCTTGCATATTCATTCACACTTGTGGGCAATTTAGTGTAGCCAATCCACCTAATAGTATGTTTTTGGGCAGTGGGAGGAAACCAGAGAACCCAGAGGAAACCCAAGTGGAAATGGGGAAAGCATACAGACTGCAACCCAAGCTCAGTAGCATGCTAATATACATACCTTGTTCTCTCATAGTGCTGATTACCGTTGTGGTGTGGATGATGCTTGTTATGGTTGTATCTCCATCCATGTCTGTGGGATTACCCATAAAGCTCTTCCCAGCTGGCTGAGGTTCTTTTTTAGTGAAATCCACCCTGGGAGACTGTTCAGCCTTTGGTGAATCTCTTTGTTGTCCAGTTCTTAATGGGCTAGTAGCCTTAATCACTTGATCTCCCAAGACCTCCACCTTGCCTTCTATCTTTCTCTTGCTTGGCCTATTTTGGCCTATAGAGACGAGCTTCCCAGGACTGGTAGGACTGGCTGTTGTCATGACTGTGGTAGCGATGTCCGAGAAAGCTGGTGCATCTTCATGAGGAACCACATGAGTTGCTCCAAGTGAATCTCCAGGTTCTAAGTAAGATGGTCTTGGGGAGGTAAGATGAGCCTTCATATGACCACCATCTCTGAAGAACTGCTGGTCTCCTTCAAAGTTCTTAGTGAGCAGAGCCTCATGGAGGAGAAGGCCTTTCAGGTTGGGTTGGTGGTTGAAGCTTGGTGGAAGCGCTGTTGCAATCTCGTGGAGCTCCCTCATGGAGTCCTGTTTGCTGGTGATGGGGTTGAGCTCTTGTTCCAGTTTTGATTCTCCTCCTTCATCACTTGGTCCAATGGCATCATCTGAAGACAACAGAATCAGTTTTATTCCACCCCCAATGGTGAAACACTACAAGTGAATCATTGTGTAAATTCTATGCAGAGTAATAATTGTGTTAAACTATTAATTCTGGACAACACTGGCTCAGTTCAGACTGTGATAAATGATTCAGTTATTATTATCGAGATTTCAAGCCCCAGCAATGACAAGATTCCACCCTCGGGCCCTTGAGCAAGGCCCTCTCTGCTTCAGGGGTTCCATATCAAGGCTGTGCTCTGACCCCAACTCCCTAACAAGTTAGGACATGCAAAGAAAATAGAATCTCACTGTGCTGTACGTGTATATGTACATAATTAATAAGTCTTTCTTCTTCTAATGCCACCTTCAAGATAACTGTAGCAGGCAATTAGAAAAAACTGAATTTTATCACAAAAACCCTAGTGTATGTCGGACAAGATGGCACCCTTCTTTGTTCCAGACAGCGAGCCAAAAGTCTGGTGTGTCCACTATTTAAAAATAAGCAGCTACTTTAGTGTTGCTTATTTAAGTGTAGTTTACAGGTAGCTCCCTTATAACTGTAGCAACGGGCCAAACATCATAAACGCTACTGCTATACCGTAGATGTTGGTACTTCTGCACTCTGCAATTGTTTTGAAATCCCCAGCATAATTGGTTATTACATTTTGGGTCTTATGATGCTTTGAGCTTGTATGCCAAGCCCATTATGTAATACCCAGTTCATAATGTGATGATGGCTGTTACATTTC
The DNA here is from genome assembly GCA_023630585.1 of Cranoglanis bouderius. Taxonomy (NCBI): domain Eukaryota; kingdom Metazoa; phylum Chordata; class Actinopteri; order Siluriformes; family Cranoglanididae; genus Cranoglanis; species Cranoglanis bouderius. The sequence continues at coordinate 19,997,985 of CM042553.1, forward strand.
AGCCTTACTACACTATGGGCTTTTACAGGAAAAAAAAAAACCTCATGCCAATCCAATGTGTCTTGGACAAATCATTCTCACCAAATTTAGTAGGTTTTAAAAGACAATGTGTAAACCAAAATCCTCAGATGTAATTCTAAATGTGCAGCCTTTGAGACATAACATGATTGGATGCGATTTACAAGGCGGTATAATAACCACAGCTAATAAGCAGAACCGAACAGCACAGCAAGAAACCAGTAAATGTAGACAGATTGCCACGCGAAAGCCTTGTTGAAAGGTTTTATGCTCCAAACAGGGAGGAAAAAAACCCTTTAGGGGGGACCCTTGCTTTTTAAAAAAAAAAAAAAAAAAAAAAAAAAAAAAAAAAAGCCTGCCCTCCTCCCACATCCCATTAGAGAAAGTGAAGAATTTGCCGTGAATGAGTCATGATTAGGGAACACAATAAGTGCACGCCGGAAAGCGATTATCGTTCGCACCTGCAGCAGCTGAGATATAATCATGAAGTCCTTAGGATGAGGATGCTTACCACGAAAAGTGATGCTCATAACAAGAAGCAATCGCCAGCCTTGTAAAAACATTTGTCTCTCTTGCCGTCCTTTCTCTCGTTTAAAATACGAGACCAGCTGTGTTCGGAAAGATCTTGTACAAAACTCTTCTCTTGCTGAATCCACATCACACACGTCCACACTCTCGCTCTTATCCACCTCCTCCAGTTCTGCTTTTAGTCAGGGATCGATTTTTAGCATTAAGAAATGGAACGTTGAATAAAATTGCAAATCCAGCCAAATAAAAACGAATACTACCAAATGAATCGTTATTGCTATGGATTAAACGCAAATTCCAAATAAGGCTGTTGGTTGGTTGATTAATAAATTTAAAAAAAAAAATTAATTATTAGTTGTTAGGTTTTCTCTCTCTCTCTCGCTACGCTGCAAAAAGAAGCGTAACCTACTTCCGCATTCCACGGAGCGCGTTCCGCCTCCTGTCAGAGGGACTCTCGTTTTGTTTACCTTGGCCATGTGCATGTGTTATTGTGTTCACGTCATGTCTCTGTCCCCGCCTCCTTGTTTCCTCATTGGTTGTTCGTTTAATGTGTGATTATCATTTCCAGGTGTCGCGGATCTAATCTTGTTCGGTGTTAATGAACTCCGCTACTTAAAGCCCGGTTTGTGTCCGCTTCATCGCCGTGTATTAGTTTAGCGTAGCTTTGTAATAGTTTAAATTCCGTAGCGCTTTGATCCGTAGTCTTTGTTTTTATGTCCGTAGTCTCGTATCCGTGGTTCCCAGACCACTTCCTCGGTTCTTCGTATCCGTGGTTCCCAGACCACTTCCTCGGTTCTTCGTATCCGTGGTTCCCAGACCACTTCCTCGGTTCTTCGTATCCGTGGTTCCCAGACCACTTCCTCGGTTCGAGTGTTTCCCTACTTTGTGGATTACTACCTTTTTTGGATTACAACCTGGATTATTATTTGTTTTTTGTTTTTTTGTTGTGGATTCCTGTGTTTTTTTGTTAATAAACTCTGTTGCGTTATCTGACGTCTCCCCAGCGCATGCATCCTGACTCCCTACTCCGTCCTACACACCTGGTGTCGTAACATTAGTATGATCAATGATTAATTAGTAGCCAAAATAAATAATAGAGACAGAAGATAAAGTGCTATTATGGAAGGACAAATTGTAAGAGGCCTAAATTTTTCAAATATAAAATGTTATTTTCAATTTTAATTTACAATTTATTTTCTGACTTCAAGTTGGCAGGTACAGTACTGTGCAAAAGTTTTAGGCAAGTACAAACTTTGTTATAGATTTTTTTATTTTATGACTTTTACATGATCAAGTCAGTACAAAAACATTTTAGATTCCCAAACATTAGTTTTCTGGCACAAAATTAAATGTTACAGAAAAATGTCATTAAAGAAAGCAGCATATTACAGTAAGAGACACTTTTCAGACAGTAAACACAATGAAGGCTGCTGGGTTTCACTGCAGAAATAAGAAGCGAGTGCGAAAGTCAAAGTGTCCAGAAGAACTGTGTCTGGTTCTGCAAGATGCTCAATAAAACTTACCAGCTCATTTCCTTATAAAACTGCACACATTGTACCGGAGACTACTGTTTTTATTTTTATTTTAATTTTTTTGTCACAACAGATATTGACTCTGTTTCATTTACTACTGTTTACTGCTCTTTACTGTATTTATTTAAAATGTAGAAACGTTTAATTTCATTATTTTGAAGGCATCTTTGCTCTACAGCATTTCTTTGCATGTGCCTAAAACTTTTGCACAGTACTGTAGGTTTTAGTTTCAACTTCACATTTCACAATGACATTTCTTGACCTTTCCATTGACATCTGACATTCCCCCCAACCCCCCACCCCCACTCCCAACATTGATCCTGTTCATCTTGAATCAAAATGTAATTAGGAAATAAATAGTAAATTATATTTGATAGAAGAATAAAAAGGAAAAGGAGGGGGAGGGGGGGAGGGGGGGGGTAAATGGGTTGCTTTAATTTTAGTTCAAAAGGATGCATTGCTACCGCTCAAACTTTTCAATCTGGAAAAAAAAAAGTTGTATCTTTCATTCCGCGGTAATTTTTACCCGCACGCAGGCTTTGAACTAGAGCAAGGCAATAACTAAAAAGCCTCGCTCCTCTCAACAGTAATTATCTGAAGTTAAAGTGCAACAAGACGCGGCGTATTTCTATAATTATTGTTCGAGCTTTGGAGAATGGCTTTTGGGGTGAGCGATGCACCATTACAATCGCCTTTCATCTTTTCCATATTAATCTCCATTAGCAGGCCTCAGAGAATGTTTTCTGATAGATAGCGTTCTTCGCTTTGCATCAGATCTGAACGTCGCTCTGATTGTTCATTATGAGAAACAAGCGCCTCAGTCATACGCCCAGGAAAAAGCTGCATTATGTTTCATCATGGTGTGACGGAAGGTGTGTATTTCAGCAGTTGATACAGTTGAGGCTATGGGCCGGTTTCTTTTTCTGTTTCATCAGACACCAAGCCCCACTATACATTGTTCACTGTCATGCACATACATTCAGACCCAGGGGCAATGTAGCATAGCCACGCCATCCACCGGCAGTGGTTTTAGGAGGTGAGAGGAAACAGGAGAACCCAGAGGAAACCCACATGGACACTTGAAGAGCTCCATACAGACAGTAACGTGAGCTCAGGATCAGATTGGGGACCCAAAAGCTGTGAAGTGGCAACACTGCCCACCGTGGGGCGGAGCATCTATGTTTAAAATTGTTTACATGAAATCAGATGAATAGTCACGATTTTTTTTTTTGTTTTTTTTTGTTAACATTAAAATCCTGCCAAGGTTTCACTGAGACTAAGTGAGAAAACAATATCTGAGTTTTTGTTCCTGATCAAAAAATAGCTGGCACACACTGGGGATCCAATCACGCTGGTCTGGTTGGAAACAAAACTGTAGTTCATTCTCATCGACCAGGCAACCCTTGCATCATAGCAACTGCAGGGAAACTAACAGCATGGAGTGGCAAAAAAGAACACTGGGGCTTAGCAGTGGAGCTCGTCTTTATGAAATTAGCACATTTTTACGACTCTATTTACACTGTAATAACTGTCCGGCATAAAGAAATGAAAAACAGCAGGCTATACATGTGCATAAAAGGGTAATTTGTCACTAGAGATATCCTTTCAGCCATTTTCATGAGGATGAATGTTGTTTATTTGCTAAACTGTTAGTGTCTTAATGTGTCTGGAGCAGGCGTGTGCTCAATACTGCTAAACTACACAGGTAATGGTGGACATTGGAAATGACAGACGTGACGTGTTTTGTTTGTGGTCCTCGATTACCCGCGTCGCTTACATTTATCATTTATACATGACATGCTACTGTCAGTTAGTTTCCATACTTTCTGTACTTTTGCCCAATTTTCAATTTAACGAATAGACAGTTACAAAGCAGCTTTACAGAAATCCCAATGTAGATTAAGAAAATCTCCCTGAGACAACAAGAGGAAGAAATCTTGACTTAAAAAAACAACCTGAAATGTTCAGTATGAGCAAGATTTGTGAATAAGAGTCCTGGGATGAACACAGGGCAGTCTTTATGATTGCTGCAGCAGTTCTTGGGATAAACTGTTTAGGAAGTGCAAATCTTTAGGGTGTCCATGCTGGACCATCCACAACAGCGGAAAATTAACCAAATATTCTTGCCTAACTTATTCAGATGCGTCAGTGTGATCACTTCTGCACCTTCTGACTGGGAGAAATGACCTAGCACAAGAAATAGTGAGAAATAATAAAGAAATAAATAAAAAAAAAGATTTTTAGGAAACTGGTTGATGAGCATAAAGCCAGTAACAGTAGAACCCAAGGATTACTTCCTTGTTTCAGGAAGCAGGCTTTCCAATGCAATAAGGAGAGATGTTGAACTTCTACCTGAAAAATGCAACACATGTACGGATGTATTAAAGATATAGACGGAAAAATCTGAGAATCTCAAGCAAAATTAGCATGCTGGCCAAATGCCAATTTCAATCTGTGCTACACTGTTGGTTAGAACGAATGTTGAAATCAGAAACTGTAGAGAAAATAAGTGCTCCAACCAAAGCTATAACCTCGGTTTGGTTTATTTAACCATCCAAGCCATTAGATCCAGTCTACTCCATGTTTTAGTGCGTTTCCCCATCCTACCTGAGGCTGGAATTGGTTTTGAATAATGGCAACACTATATTTAAAAACAAAAACACCCACATTGCTGACATTCCCAAGATTGGGAAACCCTGGTATAGATCTGTGTAGAGTCGAGACAGTTGGCGTAAGCATTTTAGACAGACTCCCATTCTTAGCATGAGGTGTTTTTTTTTTAATTTGCCCGGTTTGACCTTATAACAAGCCATGGCCAATTTGAAGACTCTTAATGGCCATTTAGGATATCTTGATAGCATCTTGTCTCATCAACCTGTCTTGCCAGCAGGACCTCGAGTGGTGTTTTTCATTCCATTACTACACATTTATTGTTTTCCCCCATCGAACAAACCCATATTATTGTCACTGAAGGCTGCTGATAGGTTGTTTCAAGTGTTAGGGAGCAGGAAGGGAAACCAGCATACATCCCTGACGCAAGTTCGTTAACAATATGCGAGGAATAAAACACAACAAAGTTACCACCCTGAAGTTGATTACTTTCCAATAACAGCATGTTCTAATGTGTGTAATGGGTCTTAGACCACAGCGATCTGGCAACAATTACAATTTCTATTTATTAAAGTACAATTAGTGTTGTACTTTTTATCCTTTTATAGTTATTACACATTTAATGTAACATCCCATGTACTAAAGACTTGCGTGTGGTGGGGAAACATACTGTTACAAAGCGCTGACACTGGAGACTCCTTCCATAAACGTTAAATAAACATCTCCTTACAGTAAGCTTCACCATAACAACGATTACATGTATTTCTTTGTTAAATGACACCTTTTTTGGATTATTTGGAGTATTGTTGGTCTTAGAAAGCTGCTTTTATAGAAAATTAGTCAACATCAGGTTTCAACAGCACTGTGGTATAATACATTATAAACTTCATCTATTCAGTTGCACTGCTTCAAAGCACCAACCTGAAAAGTTTCCCCCGAGCCCCTCAGCGCCAACTCGGCTTTCAAACAGACACCCATCCCTAGTGTGCTCTGACACCTCAATTAGCACACGCTTTCGGGATGACAGTGTGTTCTAACAAGGCTCAGGACGACAGAACACTGCAGACAGAAGGAGATGAAAGGACAGAATTGACACACGCGGCGAATGAGTGAGATCTCCCAGAGCGAGGGCTCCATTTGAAGCTCTGACACACAGCGAGATGGTCGGGGACCAGAGATGTCAGAGTAGCGAGGATGTCAGAAGAGCGGTGATCCATATTTGTCAGGGAATTTGGCAAACTTTTGACTTGTATTAGGTGTATTCAGTATGAAGTGTGAGGAATAAAATACGATAGGGTGTGCTGCTGTTGGAAAATACTCAACGACAGAGTTTCTGTTACCACCCTGACGTCGATTACTTTCCGATAACAGCATGCCCCGAAGTGCGGAACGACTACCAGACAAGTTATTATGAGACGGCTCGTCATGTTGTCAAGAAACCAAAGTGGTCTGTCTTGGAGATTTTCCCATGGCGGAAACAAAGCGCTAACACTGTAGACTCCTTTGAATGTTAAATACATTTCCTCTTGCAGAAAACCTCGTGTCAATGATTATACGATACAGAACTAGTGATGTCGTTCTGTGTGCTCGTTTCTTTACCGAGTGCGAGTAAGAAAGTCATCACCTCATGATTGGGAGCATCTGTACAATCTGGTGAAGGCAGATGGTGAGTTTCATCTCGCTTTGTAAAAAAATGTCTGAAAGTGATTCTCCTTGTCTGGTTGCGCAGGGTTCCATTTAATGGAAGAAAGCACCAGTTGACACGGTTTACCCGTTTCTTGACATACTGGAAAAACTGTCTTTAGACAGCAGAACCCTTTTATGATGTTTCCTGAAGTACACAAGCCGCTAGTCAGTGACCCACCAGGAGGTGACCACTTCCACATAGTGCTTGAGAGCCCTCATTGGACACAAGGCTGGCTTGGGAACACTCCCTTCTCCAAATTCAGACACATTTATAGGTTTACCAATATGCCGCAGAGCCAATACCTTTTGACGGGTATGCCGGGTTCGTCCCCAGCGTGCCATGTTTGAACTCTGGTCCTCAACTCAGAAACTGATTTGGAGATGTTCCACACAACCGAGATGACTTTTGACCAGTTCATGTGTCCTCGGCTGCAGACAGTCACTCTAATTACCAAACTCATCTTTAGCAAGAAGTGCTACCAAGTGCAGCCATCCCAACCCTCAGTGAAAAAATTAGGCACGTGTGTCTGTGTAAAGACAGATCGCAAAGATATTCTACTGATCACTCGGATCGTCTTCCATTTAAAGGCCAGGCCACCATTTCAAGGCAAACCAGGACACCATTAATGGACATCCGTGGATGTCTACACAGAATCCTACGCAGAACTCGTATATTAGTCACTGATCTACATTAAGACACCACAACTCAACCCACTGACATGATGTACTTTACCTCGGTCATGATACGGACCAGAACTTGCAGCTGGGTTACAAATTTCAACCTCCGTGACCTTGACCAGGATAAAGTAGTTACTGAAGAATGAAAGCAGCAAAGCCAGGCAAGCACCATATCTGCTCTCGTATTAATGAACATGGCCTTTCTTTGTTTTGTGAGCTTCATATTTGACAGCCCTCTCCCATCCACAAGAAGATGATGCATCCAGATCAATTTAGATCTTTAAGTAAGATCTTATTTACAGTAATGCACTGTGATTTTTTTACATTTTTTTTTTATTTTTATTTTTTCTCTTTCAATAGTCGCCTTAAAATTTCTAAGAATTGACAGTATAGAAATGATTGGGAATAGAATAGGGGCACTAAAAATGTGAAAACCAACCGAACTGGCCCTAATTTGACCCAGAGTCGTTTAATATCAGGTCACAATTTAGACACAAATCCCGAGTAGTCCCTGGGGTGTACAAACTTTGTCACAACAGTACAGTATCAGATGATTTATTACTGTCTACAAATGCATTTGCACAGAGGAATTTGTGTATTATTGTTCTATTATTCATGTTAAGAAATGAAGGTAGAGTTGTTTTAATTGAGGTGCTATATTTGGGGGGGGGGGGGGGGAATACATATAGTAATTTTTTTTAATTTGTAAAAAAATACAAATACAGTATAGCTTGATGCATGCCGAATTCTAATATATTTGTTGTGTCGATAATTAATTAAAATAATCGACAATGAATTATCGATTATTCTGTCGATTATTTATCCGATTAATCGATTAGTTGGATTAAAAGGCCAATTTTTATTTTCCCTTTTTTTTCCCCCCCGAATAAACGTTATTTCACATTCTGCCCAGTGCTGTCCTTCAAACACTGAAGTCTATGAAAAAGGTATTAAATGTGTCTATGTGGGCTAATGCTATACGTTGTGCAAAGGACTCTTTAAAATATTAACATTATATTTTAAAAACCAAAAATAAACAACAACTGATTGTCCACAAGCTTTAAAGCAGAACTTAAATCACTATATTAAAAATGGTATTGTCACTGACTGGGGTTATCCACAGTGATGTCACTTCACAATGGTGAAAAACACGTTTCTGTGAATAAAACACACGTGAAAAGCAGCGGAGGTCACAGAGTGAGCCGCTGTGGGAAGAGCGCACGATCCGGGTTGTCCAAAAACACGAGAAGGTTTTGTATTAAGCGCTTCAAACAGACCCGTAAGTGCGTGAACGTGGCTCGTCGTGTCAGATGCTGCGACAGATGCGTGAGCTGTTTAATGCGTTCCAGACGTGTTTGGTCCTCAACTCAGAAACGACATTTTTACGTTTATATCCTTATCTATAAATGTTAGAGATCCACGCCAGCATTTCCATTTTACACAAAGGCTCGTCCCGACGGCGAGCGAGTCTCCGTTAAACTTCACCGTTCATTCTGACTAAAATATTGATTTTGATCAAATATGTTGTTCGATGCTATATTTAGAAACAAAAGTAATTGTGTTGTTTATGAGAGCAGTAACCGTAACGGGGTTATAACATGTAATCGTATATAAATGTAAGAAGTGTCACACGTTTACAGAATAAAGTCACACGTTACCGTGTTCAGATGAGTGAACGTGTGAGTTACCGCAGAACATCGACCTCTCACCAGTTAACACTTAATTTGTGCTTTTTTTTTTTTTTCTTTCTTTTTTAGCGTTTTTAATATAGTGATTTAAATTCTGCTTTAAAGCTTGTGGACAATCAGTTGTTGTTTTTGTTTTTAAAATATAATGTTAATATTTTAAAAAATCCTTTGCACAATGTGTAGCATTAGCCCACATAGATACATTTAATACCTTTTTCATAGACTTGCACAATGTTTGAAGGACAACACTGGGCAGGATGTGAAATAACATGTTTTTTCGCCTTTTAATCCGACTAATCGATTAATCGAACAAATAATCGAACAGAATAACCGATTATCGAAATAATCGTTAGTTGCAGCCCTAATTTATATGCAACTCCTGAGATTTATGTCTGCGAAGTCGGTGACTTGAAAACCCCCCACGCATTTCCTGTTTTATGATTAAGTAAAATATATTACCGTGTATACTGGCTACAAAGAATTATCCCTGGCATCTGGCCATACTCCGGCATTTTGAAATCGTTTCTTCCATTGAACACTATTTAACACGGTCTGAAATACAAGTTTGCAGGCAGCATTGAAGCAGCAGAATGAGTTCTTTCTTTAAAAGAAGAAGAAGAAGGAAAAAAAAAAAGGCCAAGTGAGGTTTGAAACGGCTAGAGCCATTTAGAGCCACTGAGCTATAGACTGCAGAGCAAACATTAATCACAGGCCTTGACACAGGCAAAGGTCTTATCGATGTGCTCTGATGTGAAGGAAAGTTCTCTGGCAGCTTTATGCTGTCAAAACACAACACACTCGACACCCCCGGCGATTTTGAGTGAATAGTACTGTAGATGCTTCGGTTCTTTTCAGAAAGGAGTTTTATCAAGGTGACTGCACTCATGGAGGTAAACGTACAGAGCCGCCGAGAAAAATCCGACCAATTAGAAAATAAACTTCATCAGCACCGGGTTATAAAACCCTTTACGTTCCTTTTATGTTCCGTTACAACGCCTCTATTGCTATTCAACATTCTGTTCATTTTCTCCTTACGCCCTTCCTCTGTAAAAGGGGCAGATTCCTCTCATCAGCGTTACACATTGCCGCATAAAGATGTTTGACTGCCAGAAAGATGCACTACTGTGTTTAAAAAATAAATAAATAAATAAATAATAAAAAAAAAGGCAGCAGGTTGTTAGCGGAGTGAACAGCCGTGACATTTAAGCAGCGTGTCTTCCAGTCAAATGTATAACACGGTCAGGCAAAACCAGCAGCGGGTGTAATAGCACTGTCCAATTTTGCACTCAGAAAAAGGAGCTGACTAAACTGGGAAGTAGTCAGGCTGGAGGGAGGTTTTCAAAAGGGAGAATTCTAGTCTGGAAAAAAATAATAATCACAAAAAAATATATAAAATTACCAAATAACAGCGAGCGTAGCTGCAGTGACATTAAAAGGCGATTGAATAGATAGACTAAGCAAATAAAGTACGAATTCCAGAAGAAACGGATCTTTTCTGTTTACCGTGATTGCTGTTCGAAATGAACGATGGTCTTTCACCGAATGTGTATGATTGATGGTTTTTATACCTATGACGAGAGGCATAATCGTATCTAGCGCACTGTAATCCTGGTGTGCTTTTCTTTCAGACTGTGCCAAGGCTCTTAATTCATCTCCATCATCTCGGAGCTCTGCACCCATTTCAGGAAACGCCCGTGGAGGAAAAACCTCCGGCATCACGTCCTGTCCTCCAGCTGAAATGGTTTAGGACATAGCTAGGTTAGAATACTTTCCCACACTTGTGCATGCATGTATCAGGCCTGTGTCTGAGCAGCAGAATGGGAATTTCTTCATTATATGGCAGCTGGTAGAACCGCCAGACCGGCTGCATATCAATGGGCACTTTTTACGTGATGAGAGCGCTAATCTGCTGGCTGAGCCGGACTGGAGTGAGGCCCCTCACCGACACTGCGCTTCCTGATATCCAGGCCTTCATTATCTTATTATTCTGAAGAGGCTACAGAATGAGGAGGACTGTGGGTGGGGGGGGGGGAATCAATAGGCGACTTCCACCTCTCTAAAGTGTAACTGCAGCGTAACAGTCCTTCCCCTGCCCTCTGTCTGAAGTTTTACGTAGGGAGTGAGCGTTAAGCGATGGCGAAGGAGAGGAGCGGTACCTCCGGCGCAGTAATTAACCGAAGATTTTGTATAGAAGTAGATGTGCTTTGTTTAGAATCACTTAATTAGACAAATGAGGTGGGAGGATATGACATGGTTTAGTGAAAGACAGAGCTTACTTAACGAACTGACTTCAACGGAGTGTGTAATCCTTTTTGCATCTTATTCTGGAGCTTGTTCACATCAAATCGTTAATTATCCACATAATGTAAAGGTGACTGCGCTAGTGATAAGGGTGAGAACTGTTCGATCGTGTCGACTCGAATTGGGAATGGGGAGACTGCCAGGGCCCATCGCTTAGTCACAGTCAGTCGATGTTGACGAGGAACGAACGGAGATGGATCAACAGAGAGATCTGTCCAGTTTTATTGCTGAACTCTGACGCTAGGCCGTCGTGTCAAAATGGCGAAAAAACAGAACGTACGCTCTTTTCTTCATTTACATGTGGTCTGTTTAAACGTGACTTTCAGTAAGGTTTCGAAGTTGCTGCACACAACGTCCGTCTTCATATTTAGATGTTCGTAATATTGATTCGTAAAATGAATAAATGAAACCAAAGTGGAGATGCCATCTGTACATGGAGTCTTGACCTTTATATTGGGAACTCCTGTCTTAGATGCAGCAGCAACTATAAAAAGAAATTCATTTAAAACAATCGGTTTAAACAAATGAGGTTTGCACCAAATATACAGTTGGGTCCAAAAGTCTTTTAGTATAAATGCAACATTTTCATAATACAACTTGAGTGGAAAAGTGAAATCGTTCTACGAGTTTGTGTGAAAATTCCAAGATCAACGACGTCTTCCTGAGCCGCCGCCTTCCTGTAACCGTGGTAATGGTCATGAAATTTTAACAGCGCCACCTGCAGCACTGGAGCACTCGTACGCATTCCAAAGGTCGATATACAGTCCCCTCCGAAACTATTTGAACGGTAAGGCCCATTCATTTGTTTGTTCACGGATGAGCTTGTATGTTTTGGATCGTGAGCAGATCCTTTCTTTCACCACACTTTGGCCTTTCCATCACTTTGGTAGAGGTTAATCTTGGTTCCAGAACTTTTGCGACTCGTCTCTGTATTTCTTTTTGCGAATTCCAATCTGGCTTTCCGATGCTTACTGCTGATGAGTGGTTTGCATCTTGTGGTATGGCCTCTATATTTCTGCTGAATACGGTGGATTGTGATACCTTCACCCCTGTCCTGTGGAGGTTGTTGGTGATGTCACTGACTGTTGTTTTGGGGTTTTTCTTCACAGCTCTCACAATGTTTCTGCCATCGGCTGTTGTTATTTTCCTTGGCCGACCCATTCGGTGTCTCTTGCTCAGTGCACCAGTGGTTTCCTTCTTTTTTCCGGACGGTCCAAATTGTTGTATTGGCTAAGCCCAATGCAATTTATGCGATGCCTCTGATAGATTTTTCCATCTTTTCTCAGCTTCAAAATGGCTTGCCTTTCTCCCATAGACAGCTCTCTGATCTTCATGTTGGCTTATCCTTTTTAACAACCAAAGCAGTCTTCACAGGTGAAACTGAAAGCTAAAATGTTTAGAGCTATTTATTGTTTAAACAGGACACACCTGGGTAACAAGAAACACCTGTCAGTGGGTGGTCTGATACAAAATGTGCTATGTTCTATGTGGTTTAACACGTCTACATATAAATACCGGGAAATAAAAGCTGAAATTCTAAACTCTCTTCTCATATTCATCTTTTGATCTCAAACCCAAATGTCTTCAGTCTACAGCAAAAGCAAATGAATTGACCTTGGTGTTCTAATAGTTTTGGAGGGGACTGTATAACCTCAGAGCTTGTAAGCTCTCGAAGATGTGTTTTCGTCCTTGTACCACCCTCGCTGACGTCGTCTCCGCATTAAATATGCCGTGGCATATACGTCATTAAACACTTCACCTGCATTCATTAGCATTTATACTCATAATTACAAATGAGGTCCGGTAACATCACCATGTATCCCAAACCCGGCAATTTACCGTTACAAGCTGCATTTTCTTATCATGGAAAGGTCGAGTCATGCTTGCACACGCCCCAGCGCACAGTGCTGCAGGATATTTGCAACAGGAAGAAAAAAGGAAAAGAGAAAGTACCCATATCTCACCCAAATCCCCATATTTCACCCACAATGCTGTCAAAATCTGCAATTTATTGTCGCCAGGGAGAAAATTACATGCTGATTGGCAATAAATAGATGTCATTAGCTTCAATAGCCTCCGATCCTACACCTGTGCTGAGGTGCACGTAATCTGAATCAATTTGCCGGCTACTTGGCCGTAGAGAAGGTCGTGGATGAGGTTGGGGTTGGACGGCGGTGATGATATTATTGATGAGGAATGATCCGGCGTTTTCTCACTGGCCTGTCATGGAGCTGTAGCGAAATCAGTGGAGTGGAAATGGAAAGATCTGGACAGAGAGAGAGAGGGAGAGAGAGAGGTAGAGGGGGAGAGAGAGAGAGAGACCTGCACACCAATTTCACAGAGTTTCATTATGGTTTCATATGAACTTTATCCGGGTATTGACAGTTTTACTTTTAATGTGTCACGTCTATTTTCTTCTCCCACAGGTATAACTAACACACACACACACACACAGAGATGTCGGCTGAGCAGATGAGATACTAAACAGTGTGTCTGTCTGGCCTTGTTATCTTATAGGTGCTAGACTACATCATGATACATCCACACTCTCACCTTTCACGTCTCTCTCTCTCTCGCCCATGATCAGTTCTCTCTCTCTCTCTCTCTCTCTGTGCGCTTTTTCCTCATCATTCATGTTCTGTTCATCACACAGATGCTATCTCATGAAGCTTCTTGCTAGCTGAGCTTATATCCAGACACACCGATCTCTAAATTATGGAATTAACATTGGACTTATGACTCAAAAATATACCCAAAGAGTTGTCTTTAAAAAAAAAAAAAAAGACGGCGACTGTTGCCTCAGATCAGTTAACATATGATGTTAAAAAAAAATAAAAAATCATGGAATCACGCAATTGTTTATTTGCATTATACTGATTATACTGATTATCCACCTTTAAAATGCTGCAAAAATGTTTTCCATACAGGTGGAATAGTTGGAGAACTGTGCCTTTGAAATGAAAAGGGACTTGACATGTGGTGCATAATGGATTCAGAGCAAAGGGAGAGAAAAAAAAGGTACATTACAAAGGCCTGGATGAAAATCACTGACAGGGAAGAGAGTATATAGCGTGACGTGCGGCCATTTTAATAGTCCGGAAGCATGTAACGGCGAAATTGCTTTTATACGCTTTGGCAGGTAGATGTCAGGGAGCAGCGCCTGGCAAGGCCCTGTGAGTACACACGTCTAAGAGCATAAACGTGGTAAACAAACGTGCTACCTGCCCGACGGGGCCCTGCAGGAAACACAATATTAGAGCTGACACTGATAGATGAAGCACCCGCTCTCGCGTGTGTTAGCCAAAGCCCTGCAGCGGCAAAGCGATGCTGATAGGCTGCGCCGCCTGAGAACGCAGCGGGGGGGGATCTGTACTCACTCATAAGGCACTCTAGGTTACATCTAAATATGCCGTGCACCTGAGCTTCGAAGGAAACCCGTCAGGTGCCAGTTATGTGATCATCAGGCTGCTAGATTTAATAGACGTTCATTAAAGAGGCAGGAAGTAGCACGGGTGCCTCTTCGTTACAACCGTCCTGCTTTTAAAACACTCCTTGTTTTCTTGTCTTGTGCCATTTTGGAAACGTTGACAAAAATCAGAAGGTGCAGGCCATCTCACGAGCCACTGTTAGACCGAACAGAGGTCGCGTTTCCAAATGTCAGCCAGCCGTTCCTGATTATCGTCTCTAAGCGATGCATTACGATCTCTTAATGAAGCCTAAACAAAAAAAAAATCCTCCCAATCGTGCACGCATTAAACTCGGCAACGCCGCTTTCATAATGCGCAATTCATAACGTGAGAATGCCACCGAGCAGCTTTATCTGTGCCGAGGTGAGATCGAGTCCAGGGTACAAATTGGGTACTGACAGATTGCAGTCCCATTTAATGGAGAAATATGGAGGCCCCTGGGGGAGAGACAGACGGATGGCTTTATGGGGGATCGTACAGCCATCCCTCCCTCTGCATGTTATAGGCTGTGGGTTAAAAACTGCTCCACAGACTAGCAGACCACCAATTAATGTCAGCTCACTGCTAAATTCATTCGTGGATCACACATTGGCGTATACCGCTACAGTTTCATTTACTGCATTGACACCAAATTGGTCATCTCCAGCTGTAAAACAAAACATCTATTTGGGAATGGCAGTCAATCACTCTGTGAAATGCTTTATTTATTTATTTATTTTTATTTTTTATTTTTTTCTCTTTACTGCTGGGAATTGGACTATATTCTGTGCAGAAACAAAACCTAGAGGCCATTTTTCAAAATGCAATCTTGCCTACGATCACTCGTGTTTTATGGATCACGAAAAAAAAAAAAACCCACACAGTGCCACCAATCACTTTCCATAACAACGCATAAGGTGCTAAATCCACTGGAAAACTGTTTGTAAAAAGGTTGCGCCGGGTCAGACAAGTCAAAGCAAATGTCATCAAAGCCACACAGGACCTTAGTGATGGGCGATATGATGGTATACTATTGATTACGCGACAAAATCCATCACAAACCTTTAGTTAACTGGATATACAGTACATCATACTCATGGATATGTAAGGAATAAAACGATACCTTGTCAGTTTTATCCATTTTTAGTTGCTGAACGTCCACGAAACAGGTTATTTCCTGTTATCACGTGCACTATAGCAGCTATAAACAGTTGGCTTGTACCGACCCTCTCTTTTTTCCCATTCTCTTGACATTAATGGAACAAAAACAACAACAACAAACACAGCTTTTAGTGTGGCGGCGAAACCACATGGGGTTACAAAGTGCTGACACTGGAGACTCCTTCCTTAAATGTTTAATAAACATTTCCTAATGGAAAACCTCAACCATATCGTCCATTAGAATTATGTGGAGTATCAGCCATATAAGTCCTTGTGAATGAGCTGTTACTATAAAAACAATAACATATTAGAACGAGAATATAAACTTGTGATTTGCCTCATGACCGGAACTACTGCCAGAGCCGCTGTTATAGAAAATTAATCAACGCCTTCTGGTCAGTCAGACTCGAGAAAGCTTCCTCTTAGAGATATGTCTTTCTCAAAAGGCAGAGAATTCGAAGAATTTGATTTTGTGAACGGTTCATACCTGCTTTTCAGATACTGGCAGTAAGATCGTCCACTCATTGTAATACTCATTTAATGGATCTTGGCGAGGTTCACTGATGAATAATATTCAACAGACTTCGAATGAAATAAGCAAAAACAGTGTAAATGGAAAAGCTTTAATGGAGAAATGAGATTAATCATGCACTTAATCACGGATAAACATTTTTACCGAACAACTAAGCAGTATGAAATGCACATGCGTAGGTGGTACACGGTGACAAACATCATTATACAATTATAAACAGGATTGTATTAACGAACATGTTTTTTTTTAATATTCGCGAGTATCTGTCGACTCTGAGAGATCTGTTTCATAGCTGACAGTTTGCGCAACACAATTCGGTGAGTGATATGTAACAATTAGCAGAGGGACCGAATTTTAAAAGGCATTCCTGCCCACACGCTGGCCAAAAACAACAAATTATATATGCACGAAAAAGGGTTGAGGTGAGGGGATGCACTTTCAGAAGCCTTGTTTACAACAGCCTGGTTGCTGCGGTCCCAGAATAATGCCGCAGTGTGTCACACACTCTCTCGCGCACACACACACACACACACACACACACACACACGCATGCTGTCAGTCTGATCAGGCCGAATGCAGACAAGCCCAGAGGGGACGGTTGTGCAGAGGCCCACCGGCGATGAGAAGGGGGGGAAAACGTTACACTGCGGATATACTTTGCTCTGCAGAATGGAGCAAACTGCAAAAAATATTTTCCTCACTTTTCCTGCTCTCCTGTTGGGATTGCGTTTCTGGATGGTTTCACAGACCATTAGCCAGCCATAAATATGTCACCCAAGTCTTTTTTTTTTTTTTTTCTCTCATGGTTCAAATTTACACCTGCAGTCTACCCAACCCTGCTGCCTCCGACTGTTTTTGGACCTGCAGCTCGTTAGCAGGTATATTACCGCTGTTTAATTAATGTTAGGGTATACCAGTGCTACACTGTGCTTTTCAAGACCAGTTGAGCATGAATTTATAAAATGTATGCCTGTCTAGGTGTCATGCTGCTATCATCTGAGGTGATTAATAACCCTTGTGGCCTGCCAGTTACATTTATTACCATATTCCTGCTGTTATCAGGTGATATCTTTATTATAAGCAGCAGTATGATTACGGCAGTCCTTTAAGATTATTACTTGTCAAACTGTACGAGATTGCAAAAAATCTTGTCCGGATTCTGTACCAATCTGGGTGATAATGTGTCATCATTGTAGACATTGGCACCATTTGTAGACATTGTAGACATTTGTAGACATTGGTACAGTTGGCACTATTGGCACCATTTGTAGACACTGGCACCATTTGTAGATGTGTAGACATTGGCACCACTTGTAGACATAGGCACCATTTGTAGACATTGGTACAGTTGGCACTATTGGCACCATTTGTAGACATTTGTAGACATTAGCACCATTTGAAGACATTGGCACCATTTATAGACACTGGCAACATTTGTAGACATTGGTACAGTTGGCACTATTGGCACCATTTGTAGACATTTGTAAACATTAGCACCATTTGAAGACACTGGCACCATTTGTAGACATTGGCACCATTTGTAGACATTGGCACCATTTGTAGACATTGGCACCATTTGTAGACATTGGTGCAGTTGGCACTATTGGCACCATTTGTAGACACTGGCACCATTTGTAGACATTAGAACCATTGGCACCATTTGTAGACATTAGAACCATTGGCACCATTTGTAGACATTTGTAGACATTGGTGCAGTTGGCACTATTGGCACCATTTGTAGACACTGGCACCATTTGTAGACATTGTTACAGTTGGCACTATTGGCACCATTTGTAGACATTGGCACCATTTGTAGACATTAGAACCATTGGCACCATTTGTAGACATTAGAACCATTGGCACCATTTGTAGACATTTGTAGACATTGGTGCAGTTGGCACTATTGGCACCATTTGTAGACATTTGTAGACACTGGCACCATTTGTAGACACTGGCACCACTTGTAGACATTGTTACAGTTGGCACTATTGGCACCATTTGTAGACAGTGGCAACATTGGCACCATTTGTAGACATTGTTTGTAGACTTTGTAGACATTTGTCAACATTGTTTGTAGACAAACTCCCATGAGTTTTGCATCATCCTATGTCATGTTCCTATTGGTGGATTTTAGATGAGCATCGTAGCAGCACTCGCATTCTGAGATTATAATCAAAAATTGCTGATGCTGACAGAACTTTGTCATCAGCTGTCTTTCGTCACAATGGTCACGTTAAGTTTTCTAAGATCACTTACAACTAAATAATTATTTTACGATCTTTTTCCGAACTTATCTACGACAGCAAAATCGTGACGAAACTTTTAAGCGAGTTAGTATGTAAATTATGAACACGGTTGTGGTTCTTGCAGTAAAGTTACATTTGAACATTCTAACAGGTTCGGCTGCTGAGAATGTGGTGATTTAAATATAGACTTGGACACTGAAATTTCAAACTCTGATAAAGTCAAGCTAGTTTACTGCCAGTTAGCTAGTTGGAGGATTATGTTCTAGCATTACCTGCAGAACAGTATAGCTGTAGTATAGTATAGTATAACAACAGGAAAAGTCAGTTAATAGTGTATGTACGTCCACAATTCTCCAATTTTTGGTGAACCAAAATCCTTTGAGGGTTGTATTTCACACTTTTGCTGAAAGTTTTTAGCAAAGCATAATCAGGGTACTGCAGGGAAGGAGAAGGAAGACACGGCGCATTTCCATTTTGCATATCCATACTTATTTGCATTCTTTATTTGGGTTAAAACGTTTCCAGGCATTTTGGAGATTTTTTGAGAATTTCAAAACGTCATATTTAATGAATTCTGCTGAGATCTTTAAGGGTACAGGACATGAAATCAAATGATGGCCCTGTGGACTGTGCAGAGGAAATATACCACAAGACCGTTCCGGGATTTGCAGAGGATGATGGTAGTGGAGGAGTGTTTCACATGGTAGTCGGCTTCCAGTTGTTCCGAAGCTGGGGATATTACTAAAAAGAAACAATGCTAGGAAGACTGTACAGAGCGTAGACCAGGCAGAGAGCCGCTTGTCGACATGGACAGAATTGTGCTTTGCCCTCTGGTCGCGGCAGGGGGGTTAGAGATCATGTCCTGGGAAATAATAAAGATGATCAGCGGTCGCCCCTCTCTGGAGTCATGCTAGAAATGTCAAGTCATCCAGGGAAAAAACATTATTGCTAGTCTGGCAGGGCTGCTTGAATTCCTCAGCACTGTGGAGAAGGAGACGACTTTTTTTTTTATTTACCCCCATCTCTGTGTGTGTCTGAAATCTCGAGGGAATTCGCAATGGCTCCTCAAAGCCAGTTAACCTCAGGACGTGCCGAACGAGACTCGCTCCTGACCCGGTGTTCACCCACTGACAAACAAAAGGGGAAGAAAGAAAACCCACTTCGCCTCACACCTGCGAGCGTTTGTTTTTCCTCCATATTTACAGTGTAATTGCCACAAAGCAATCTTTCCATTAATCCGGCGCGCTGAGAGCCGAACGCAGTTCAACACGAGTACACACAATCTGTTGCAGCGTGCTGATTGCATTGCTTCTTAATTAGCAGGCTTGGCGTGCCCTAGCAAAGTTCAGCCTAATGCACTGAAGTGGTTAGTGCACCGTTCTCATAATAAAAGCCGCTCGTCTTCAGCAAGACTCCGAGCGAACGTCTCGTTCCATTGGTCGTCTTTAAACAGGATGTCCAATTGAAACAAATTATTACATGCACATGGATTGTTATAAACGCGTGGGGGGGGGGGGTGGGGGTGGGGGGGTTACATGGACAACATGGAGAATTAGATGTGTCGCTAACACTCGGAAAATAGATTGTGCAGATTTCACGGCAAAGTACAAACTGTGCACTTACGCAAGTATTCACCCCCCTGGGACTTTTCCACATTTTCAAGTGTTACAAGCTGAATTTTATGTCACCGATTTACACAAAGCAGTCCATAACGTTGAAAAAAAATCATTTCAAGGTATTTGGAAATTTAAAAAAAAAAAAAAAAAAAAGCCTGAAATGCTCTGATTGCATAAGTATTAAGTAAAAACTTTAGTTTTTTAACCATCATAGCAGAGCTGTTAGAACTTTAATGAGGAAATGGTGAATTAGGTATGAATTAAAACACGACAGGGTGTACATTTTATCCGTCTACAGTTACATTAATGTTGTAACGTCCGTGAAACGAGTTAGTTCCCGTCATCGGTGACGTTATACCAGCTATAAACATGTCACTCCCTCACCAGGCTCTCACTCTCTCAAGTGCCGACACTGGAGACTCCTTCCAAACATAATAAATTTGAAGAAAATATGTCGTTCCTCTTCACTGGTTTACTGATACGTGATGGACGTTTTATCTGTGTTTAAGATGTCTTTTACCTTTTCGTACGTATTTGTGCGTGTAATATCAGTGGACCACAGAATGGCACCCCAATCAATTGAAGTACCTTTTGGATGAATGAACTGAAATCTGATTATTTATTAATGTATTTATTTAATTATTTTGGACATGTGAACATAGTCAGTGACTAACATCGACACTTCTGGCAGCACTGATGTCTGCTCTTCCTGAACGACATCACTTTCACGTCTGTCCGATCCAACCCCAACCCCTAAACCCTCTCTCACAAACTAGCCTTTGATTTACACTGATGGAGGCGAAGGCACAGAGAGAGAAAGAGAGAGAGAGGGAGGTTTTGAATAATTCATGGAATTTAAAAAGGACAAAAGCGTGGTGGGGTGGGGTGGGGTGGGGGTGTGGGGGGGGTTGGGGGGTGGGGGGAGTGACAGCTTGTCAGAGATAAAGCCCAAGAACGAAAGACACGCGGAGGCGGGAATGAAAAGCGTTGTGCAAACAGAGGCCGGGTAAACAGGTGCTCCTTCCGCTCGGCAGGAGAGCTCCATTTATTTGTTTATCTCCTCAACTGTTATTCTTTGGGCTTCTTTATAACGTGTCGCACTCAGAATGTTCCCCGGACATCTTTGTGCACGCTGTCAGTCACGACTGTGTGTGTGTGTTGTGTTGTGGTAATGTTTGTGCCAGATAGAGGTGCTCATCAAGGTCAAGGATATTTTCTCCCTAATACACACACACACACACACACACACTCTGAGAGACTCATCAGTCCAAATTCCTGCTTAATATTCACTCTGAACACCGAGACTCCTCACCTCAGCCCACGAGCGCTGAAGGCGACGGTGCTACTGAAGCGTGAACTGAAGCGCCCTAATGCCGACCCCAAATCCTCGCTTGACCTCCTCAGTTCAGCGCGTGAATATAACAGCCTTGTCATGTCGCATTAAAATGAACCGCAAAATTCTCCTCCGTCTCTCAGCTATGCTCTCGACCACAAGCTCACGGCACGTTGACCGTGACTCCTCTCACACCGTGGAGAGACGTTATTAAATGCACGGCCTGTAGAGAGCATTTCATTTCTTTGATTTTTTGATTTTTGAGAGGAGACGTCTGTTTTGAATTTGATGCAGGGAAAATAAACACACACAACGTTGACCGTTTGTATTGTCGTCGTCGTCGTCAAGCCACGTCGTCGGTTCGCTAATCGGACCGGAGAACGTAACTAAAATGTAAAGTCTGTGAAAACTTTTCCCTCTACCCCTGCAGCTAGTCTCTCGTCCGAGGAGCTGCCTTTCACTGAATAATTTACGTAAATGCACGTGATTGGATAAGCTGTGGTAGAGGATCTGAAATAAATACAGAGCTCTATGAAACTGTGCTGTGTTCGACTAGAGGTCATAACTCGCAATTCCCGACCAGGAAAAACCAAAGAAAACGCTCCCTTTGACTCGGAAATTCTACTTGTAAACTCGGAAAGGTCTCCTCAACCCTTGAGTTCAGCAAGTGACGTGACGTCGAATCAGCATGGCTGCTCGCAGCATGAAGAGTAAACAAAGCAGCGCTTCTTACCTTTAAACGAGTTATAAAGTATATACAAGAATCCAAAAATCAAGCAGTATTCAGAGGAGCTTTCAATTTTCCAAAATTACCGCAGATTTGGGCCAAGACGCCTCATGTGACGTCATAACGACGCGTGTCTTGGAACGAATCTGTGGAAAATCTGCGGTAATTCTGAAAAATTGAAAGCTCCCGCGATTATTGCGGCGTTTGCTTGATTTTCCGTTAATTTCTGCGACACTGGTTGTGTAAAAATAGCTGATTATATAATCTGACATTCAGCCATGAAGATGATTGGTTCCCTTTTGATTCTCTGAAGGATAAGTCTTCAACTCGGGAGGATTTTCCTTGCTACCTTCACCGCTGGCTTGTTCAATAGGGATATAAGTGGCTACATCTCTGTAAAGCCATTTTGTGACGATGTCTGTGCAAACGGATGAAAGGATGATGTTCCTGCCTGTTCTTCCCATTCACCACAGCGAAATGTAAGGTGAAGGACGTGTTAACGGAGTCGAAAAGTCCTTGGTTAGATTATAAAAATAAAAGAATTCTTTTGCTTCTCGTTCATCATATAAGATCTGCAAAAAAACCCCAAAAACAAACATAAAACAAGTGTGCGTCCAGACTATGGCAGCATTTTTTTTGTAGAGCTCCTGTCAACTCCATCTAGCTCTTGCACTGTTCTTGCAGAAACTCTCTGGAGTCAATATTAGCCAGAAGGTGGTGAAGCTGCCTTAACAAAACTCGTTTTCACCCTCTGGTGCTATTAAAATTGTACACGGACCTGAATAAATAATGTTCGGACGCAGGCACCGCACGGAGGCGGGTCGACCAGATTCGGAATGGCCTAAAACGATGTGAAATGCCGCGAAACACCACGAGACAGTAGCCACAGGGAGAGTCCGTGGTGCAGGGCCTGGCTGTTAAATGTCAGCCATGTTTGTCCTGGCGTTCGGCACCTCCGCTCCCGCTCTCTGCAGTGTAAATAAACCTATTTTCCGAGCAAACGTCCCTCTCAGGCAAAATACCAGCTCTGTTTGTCCAGGGTCACTGTAGAGGAGTTAAAAGTCACTGGCATTTTCCTTTTCTTTATTAAAAAAAAAAAAAAAAAAGCTCTGTGTGGTAAACCGATCTCACATGGATGTGCTAGCTATATCTCTAGCTCTACATCCTAGCGTGATTTCATTGTAGCACTCACTTCTCCGAAACTGAGCGGAAGATCTGACTTCTTCACGCTGGCTAGAGACAGAACTGGGAGCTTGTGTTTGTGCTTGAGGGCATGGAGCTAAAAAAAAAAAAAAAAAAAGAAAGAGAAAAAAGAAACAGTAGGTAAGAACAGAAAGACGTCGGCTCAAGGATGCAAATCTGCACGGCAAATACTCAGCGGCGCAGAACAGCAGCACGCGCTTAAAGCCATAACGTGGCCAGGAATACTAATGCGGCGATGAACAGTGAACTGTAGCTAAATTCATCACTTGGGATAACGTTGTTTACATTCATCGCAGGTGCTGCGTATAAACAAACAAATAAATAAAGCAGGACGGAAATAGAAGTTGAATATCCCCACGTTGTTGTTTTATTTCTCTAAAACAACAGTTTTTTTTTTGTTTTTTTTTAGAGCAACACGTCATACTTTTTATCCCTTTATCGTTACATTTAATGTTTGCAAAACCAGTTCCTGTTATTACGTACGTTATAACAGCATCTGTTCCCTTGATGAGACAAAAAAAAAAATAAAAACGCACCTTGTTACCTAGAAACCACAACCCCCTCCATCCTGAAGACTTTTCCATGTCGGTTGACACTGGAGACTCCTTCCATAAATGTTAAACAAACATCTCAACAATATCGACAGTTACACACAGTTGTCCGTGGAGCATCCAACAGGCTTTGTGTTAGCTGAACATTGAGGTCAGTGCTGCTGTTATAGAAAATGAATCAAGATCTTCTGACCAATCAGAATGGAGGATTCGACAGCATCATCCTAAAAAAAAAAAATAAAAAACAACGTGCAAGATTTTATTGTCTAGGGTTGCACTGTTAATAGGCTGGAGTAGGACGAAAGTGAATGGAAACTAACGAATAGTGAATGGAAACTATGGAAATGCCTTTTATGGTAAAAATATCAGCACTTCCTAAAACGCAAAAACGAATGAATTTAAATTTACATAGCAATTCCAATAGGACGTTTTATTTTTTTTCTCTTTATGCGAAAGCGCAAAAGGCTTAACTCTATTTCTCCAAACCTGAAGCGTAATACACACGGTCTCTACCTCTCCACCATTCGAGTAAAAAGAGATGAATTTGCTTGTTTGATACCCGGCGGGTTTTTTTTTTTTTTCCCTGATCAGGTGCAGGGGAGTGTTAGAGCTCGGGCAGCGAATGAGCTCGTCTCAAGGTCACCTTCACACCTGAGCGAGAAAGAGAACATTCACCCGACTGGCACACACTCGGGGTGTTCACTAATGTAAAGTTCACTATTTATACATTATTCATAACACTGTAAAGGACATTACTGTTATAGACCGTCAGCTCTTACATCTTAAACGGAGGTGAAACTGAACACTTGATCACTTTTATACAGGGTTTAATGTGTACCGAGAAAAATCGTGGATAAAATGTACTGTATTGACATTCATCAGTTTGTTCCATAAATAAATCCTGACCTATCAGATGCTGAGCTACGGCCGCCTCTCTGCGCTGTACTGCTACACATCCTCGAGGCTGTAACATTAAACAGGATCAAGTCAAGGTAGGTTTGTAGAACTAAACCTGTACACATACATACATACTCTCTCTCTTGCTCTCTCTCTCTCTCTCTCTTTCGCTCACTGTCTCTCTCCGTCTTTCTCGCCCTCTTTCTCTGCATGCATCAGCATTACGTGCTGCACCAAAGTGAGGACAAGCTGAGTCTCGACCTATCGATCACTCCTTAAAACACAGTCTCTTTATCAAAATTTATGTTCAGCAGCTTGCAGTACAGTGCACGAAATCTCGAAGATAAACGCTTCCGTCCCGCTGATGCACTTTCTCACATGGTCAGCTGCAAATTGGTTCTTACACACACACACACACACACACACACACAGCGTGATGAGCTGATGCTCCTGAGATTGAGAGATTGATCGGGTCAGCTTTATTGCCAGAGAAAGGTCAGCGTAGTCATAAACAGCCGCTGCTGGAGCAGAAATGCTGATTAGAAACGTCCAGATGAGCTCATGCGTCAACTCGCCGTCATCTCGGACACGCTTTAAATCCCACTTCCTGTCTGCACAAGGCCAGGACTTGGCTAAACGTTAAGACCGAGCTTTTATCTCTATGCATTTTACGATCTCTTTCCCGTCTTGCTCTGCCTCACGTTCGTTCTTTCTCTTTTACATAATGCTTATTTATTTTTATTCATGAAAAGAAATACCACAGGAAATAAATGTCACCAGGCTCCCTTTGCCTTGAAAGACAACAGAATGAAGAATTAATTCACCGCTGCAAACCAAGAAAGAAATTTTAATTAATGCTAAAAAAAAAAAGATGGGAACGTTTTCCAGACCTCTTGCTGTGACCAGCTTTCAGGATCTCGCTGAAACAGTTCTGCTAAATCGACCTTTCAGGAATCCAGCATTATTTTAATTTATTTTATTTTTTTTCCTTTTCCTGACCAATCCCTGAGAGCAAAGTTACAAAATAAATTAGTGATGGTGAAAAGGATGTAGAAAGACTTGGAAACGGTTTTAGAGGATATACAGCGAGTAGCAGGTCTGAAACCACAATGCTCCATGAGAACGTGCGAGTTATTTATTTTTGATAAACGCCGTTTTCATTGTAAAGGAAATGAGCGGAGAGTGAAGTCGAGCGCTCCAGGTGTACCGAGGGGCTGTTCTGCTGAACCGCTTATTGGAAAAAAATCAGACGGAGGACAGACGTGACCTTTTCCGGGATGTTTGTGCTTGCAAACTGTTTTCACTCCTTTCAATTTCTGAGACTTAAACCGCAGTAACCAGAAATACATGGGAAAACGTCCCGCGCTCATCTATACGCTCACCAGACACTTTAATAGGAACACCTTTACCCTTGCACAAAAACCCGGAATGGTGCGAAAAACATAAAAACATCCAGCGAGCGCTATTTCTGTGAGCTGACAGGAAGTCAGATAACCACTCTTTACAACCGTGGTGAGCAGAAAAGCATCTCGGAACGCACGTACTGTGGTATTTTAGCCAATTAGAAAAGTTGAAGCTTTGGAAGTTTGAACGGAGTGTAAAGATGAGCGGGTGAAAGAGCCGGACAGATTGAAGGACTAAAGTGCCGCTGCATCGCTGTCATTAGGTGCAGATGAAGCGAGAGAATTCCTGGCGCCACTATTAGTTGGTAGTTCAACGGCACTGTGGGTAATGTAGGAAACAGTTAAATAGTAAAAATACATCAACATGTTGAAGAAAGTTAGAAAATTCATTATAAAGATTGACACACAGGTGGATTTTTCCTTGAATGCTACGTTCTGTCTGATGTGTGTTCTCCAAGGCGCAATTTCACATCAGCGACACCGTAACCACCCTCTGAGCGTTCCTTGCCTCGTGCTCGACCTGTCGTATCGAAGCTTCTACAGTAATTAATGTTCTTTGGCATTTGTGATGACATTTATTTTTCGGTGCCTGAGATGGAAAAAAAAAAAACTGTATTCACATTAAATTAGCATAAGTGATGGCAAAAGTGCGCGATAAGCTGAGAGGAAACTGACTTTAGGCCCTTCTTGTAAAGCATCCCATCTGTTCAGCTAATCCTCGCCACTGAGCGCTTAGCAGAGGGAAAATAGATCTGGTCTGGACGCATCTAACAAAAGACAACAGCTGAAAGGAGATCTTCTCATGAAGGCCTCTAATCTCTGAGAGTTCGGCTCATGGCTGAATGTCTGATATCGGACTCGATGACTGGAGAAAAGCAGAATTCAGGCTAATTTAAGCACAACCAACCCAACCCCCCGACCGAACTGAAATGGTAACGGTAGTGACAGAAAAAAAAATGACACAATTTTGGTGAGGAACGATGTCCTTATTATGTGACGTATTTCTGGCTTATTCGGTTCAGATCAACCCAAACAAGCTCAAACCTCAGAACATTAATAAAAAACAAACAAACTTTTTTTTTTTTTAAACAACAACAACAACAACAAAACCCTCAAAACGGTTTTGATACGGTCTTATTGCGGCTGGTTTTGTGTTTGTTTTCGTGTACGTGGTGTTGACGTGGTATATGAGAACCAACCAGCAACAAAAAAGTACTATTAGGTCTTTGTTAGTGCCATTTCTCAAGCATGTACTTAAAAACATATAACTGGAACCTTTGGTACTGAACCGGCGGCCAATGAAAATGTTCATTTCCAGTTTCATGGACGCTCTGTCGCTCTTACAAAATGGTGAAATCCTCGATTGTACAATTTTTGATTAGTTAATTTGCACCATGTTGTACTTTTTATCCATTTATAATTACATGCAATGTTGTAGAACATCCATGAAACGAGATCTCGTTATCGCTTTCGGTAAACGGAAACAAGTTGCTTCTTATTATCGTGTAACAGCTACAGAACGACGTTCTCTTGCCTGCTTCCCTTATTAATCGCTCTCTTGACGCCAATAAAACGTTACAGCTTTACATCCGACCGTTGCCCAGCACTGACGCTGGAGACTCCTTCCGTAAACGTTAAATGAACATCATCTTCCAGAAGTACAGTACCATATCAGTGTTTATATGTTTTCGTATGGAAAAGCTTGCATTCATATAAACCTGTGATTTGAAAAAAATACAGCCGGCTGTAGACTATATCGTGGTTCTGACGATTGAGAATTGAGAATTCAACCATGCTGTCGTCGTCATCTAGACCCCATCTCCTGGTTTATTTGACTGACCGATCCATATGATGTGCTATATTATCCGTTTCACGACCAAGCCTGCTTGTTTTAAAGCTACCTTGCAGTAAATAAAACCACGACGCTTGTAATTACCCTTCTGCAGTGTGTATATATATGTGCTTTACTGGTGCATAAAGAAAATTAATTACCACGTCCCTGTCCTGCTGTTTCCTCTACATAAAGCAAACAGGAACTCATCCATGTGTGCGTACAGTAAGCAATTTCCGTCACTGTAACACACACACACACACACACACACACACAACAGCTTTACGATTAAAATTTCATATATTATGAATAATTCTGCAAATCCTTCCTCTCTTTGTGTAGGCATGTGTGGAAACAGGAAATGGGATTGAGCTACAGCCCATAGTTACTGCTGAGGCAGAGCTTTTTTCTTTCTTTTTTTTCTAGCCAGTAACTGCTGTGAGAGCTCCGTGTGTGTGTGTGTGTGTGTGTGTGTGTGTGTGTGAGACAGACTGTGTTGCCTTACCGCCTTTGCAGAACTAGTTTTAACGTTAAAAACCATGTTCCTATTTTAGTTTGTCCTTCTTCGCCAAGAAATGAGCATTCAGCGCTGATTGTGCACTTCGTTCAGTGCATAAATACTCATTCACGTACTGAAGGAAAGGAAGTTTTAGGGAATCTGATTTACAGTAGTCCAGTAATGCAACACACCCCATCGTATTACTTAACACTTCAAATGAAGCCTGTGTGTATTAATATCAGCATCAAGAACCTCCACCCTTGGCTCACCGATGCTGATCATGTATCTGATACTTCATACGTGATTGTACACTTTTTAGGCCACAAGCTTCAGGATCATTAAGGTTGTAATTTGATTTCATCCATGTAAACATTCTTCTGTGCATTGTTTTAAATTTAAAAAATTATATATTTTTATCAGTTTGGTGGGGCAAAAAAACTTTTTGAACATTTGTAACAACAATGATAAAAAAAAAAGATAGTCACAGTTTGTTAAAAACAATTTTAAAGGTATTGTTTGAAGAGGTTTTTTTTTTTTTTTTTTTGAAGAAGAAGAAATTCTTGTCTGCAATACTGCCAGCTGTGATTTCCTATTTTATTGATAAAACATCCAAAACATTTTTTTTGGTCATGCTTACCACCCTGAAGTCAACCCTAAAATTTTCCATTAACAAATGTTTTATGATGTTTTGTTCCTTTTTTTTTTGACCACAGCCATTTTTCACCAACGATTATTTAATGAAAATGTCAGACGTAGTAGTCCTTCCAGAAACCTGTCCTGCGTCGGAAAATTTTAAGTTACAACTCTACAGTGCTGACACTGGAGACTCCTTCCATGAATGCTACAAAACGTCTCCGTACAGAAAACCTCACCGTATGTGGCGCATCCACGATGCAAGTTGTTACTATAGAAACGATAACATACGAGGGCATTATTATTAACATATGATTTGCGAGAACTATTCGTCTGACCAACCAGAATTCAGAATTCAACAGCGCTGTGATATAAAGCGTTATAATTCATCCGTTCATAAAAATTCAAATTATGGATTATAGACAGTGCTACGCATTATATTATTCATGAATAATTTGCGCTCGGCTAGTTGTGGTTAGCTAAGACGAATGGTGACTAACGTGCTGGTTTTATCGATTGTCTCCCTGGTGTATAAGTTCAAGCTTATGGCATCTCTTGAAGGAAACGAAGTCTGCGTATATTATCCCTGCGAGGCTCGGAGAGGGTCTGTCTAATGAACACATCTGTGCCGAGCGTTCGATCCGCTCCAGTGTTGTCGCACGCAAAAAAACTCTGACAATCCAATAATGGGTCGGTTGAGAATATGATTATGCGCGCTAATTGAATTGCGCGGTGTGAGCGCACATCTGCCTCGTCCCCCAGCCCACCACGGCAATCACTTCGGAGACGCTGCCTTTAATTTCACAGCCCTTGCCTCGATACGAGCAGAAGAGGGAAGATTAATGCCCGCTCACTCTATGCGGGTCAGTCTGTCTCCGTCCTCGCTTCAGCACTCGCTCGTTTAATGAAACCGAATGTGTTGTTTTTTTGTTTTTTTTAATCCAAATCCATTCCTGGGAGCTAGAAATGCATTTGCGCTGTCAAAGTCTGATCAGTGAGTTTACCGAAGGCATCGGAATCGGCTCTTGATTCCAGGATGCTTCCTGTTGCTGGCTGCTCCGTTGGTAGACCAGCTGCCATACTCCCTCCATTTCACAAAACCAGTTCGAGGATGGCTTCACTCAAAGAGAACTGGTAAGAGCAGCGTATTCATCGTTACCGCATCGTTTCCTCCCTCCAGGGAATCGAATTACAAACCCTCGAAAGGAGCTCGGTTCGATTACAGTAATATTGAGATGTTAACAGAGGCAATCGTCCGTCCTGCACGCTGGACAGCAAAGCGAGAGAGAGAGTTAGCGTGATTTGAGCTAAATAAAGGATCCGAGACCCAAAGCTGGAGTATAAAGGCAGTGTTTGGTGAGGGGTTTTACTCGAGCTCACAAGGCCGCGTGTCGGGGTCTGAGCCAGACGCCTTCATCGATTTCCATCTGCACTCAGCTCTTCAGCCTGCAATCAAAGCTTCAGCACGGACAGAATAAATACAAATGTCTATTTTTCTGCAGTGTGTGACTTGACCACAACAGGAGGAAACCTGACAGGAGGAATGTCTTCCAAGCAACAGCTCGCCTCTCTACAGTGTTCAGGAAAGACATCTGTATAGGAGCCAAGTTTAATGTAACAGCCCAAAAGAACATATTTCATTTTCATTCCAGGATGTCTGGTTACTTAAGGCTTTCCGTATCCACAAATCCTGTACTATTTGCTTTACTCTGCTTGAATGTTGAAAGCCCTAGTCAGACTGGATTAGTTTTACATCAGAAGGTGGGATCTCTGGGATTTTAGCCTTCTAACTTCTATTAAATAACCACGGGTAATATATATCTCACCTCAACTGGCATGTTGGTGAAGATCTACGTTACATTTATAAAAAAAAAAAAAAAAAAAAAGGTTTAAAATGCAGAACTATAAAATATAGACAATGTAATGAGAGTGAGAGTGTTATAGTACGATACATCCTACAATCAAACTAATGGAAAAAGGCGTGTAGTTACACATTGAGAAGCCTTTTGGTTGTTATTAATACCCTTAACATGAACCCACTGATGGATTCTGGGAGGTTTTTTAGGAAACCATGGGGGTGAGCGCTAAATTCCAATCCACAAATCAGAACGGAAACCCGTACTGTCCACGGCTGGCTTTGGATATGCTTAAAGTATCACGCGAATTAAATGATCTTGAAAACGAACTTGGACTTTCTGTGGTTCTGCCCCCAACAACCAAGCATGAGCCGGGCCAAAATATAAATCTAGCAACTAAGCAAATACCATCCTGCCCTCCAGGTTTCCTCCAAGCACTTCTGCTCTATACATTCGCCACTAATTACATCCCGTTTGTCCAATTGTCTGCCTGTTCCTCCATTTCCAAGTGAAACTACAGGTACGGTAGTCGGACTAGTATGGAGTAATTTGTAGGGCCCTGATATACACTTTTTTAACGCTAGAGGCGATGCTGTAAACCATGCTCCAGGGCTTCCATCATTACAGCAGCCACATCAACATGTTGCTGCTGTTTGGAAGTTTTCCTGCCAGGGTAGAATTTTGTCGCTCTGGGCGTTTTTGAGGAATGGCCTCGACTGAACCCCGTTAATAACACGGGTGAGGAGTCTGAGCTGAGCCCGTCTGGTGGAGCTGTGATGACGGCCGAGCCTACCGTAGGAAACCCTGTGAAGGAGCGGAGTGACGGATGATGACAGCAGATGAAGATTATTGGATTGCAGCAAAATGTCTAGCAAAATATAACTAGTGTCTAGAAGGTTTGATCGCAGGTTCAACCCTGAGCTTGACTTGTTGTGTACCTGGAGCTTCAGGTTCTCCTCATTTTTGGGTTTCCTCCCATTTCCCCAAAAAACATACCAATAGGTGGATTGGCCATGCTAAATTATCACTCATATTCATTTTGAGAAAGCATTTTGAGAGTTTTTTACACGGTGTCCAGACTTTTCGCTTTTATAATTGATGTCCTTCAGCTGGTGGTGTGTGGGGTGTGTTCAACTCTTGCTCTAACGCCACCTGGTACAGACCCTTGGATCTGAATAAAAGATGTGCATATGTTTCATCACAAGAGGGCATTTAGGGCACTTTTTTTTTCCCCCTCGTGAACATGCGTCCTCATACTAATGACAGGACATTCATTATTCATTCACAGGACGGGTTTTTTTTATTCATGTCGTCTGATAATTAAATGTTAAATGCCTTAAATGTTCCGAGCGACAGGTGAAATGAGATTGCACCTTTTATTATAAATAAATAAATAAATAAATAAATAAATAAATAAATAAATAAAACCCTGAATCTCGGTCTGAGTGAGTGAGTGAGAGCGAATAGCAGGAGGCTGTCAGGTCTGTTTGTGTTCCTTTAAAAACATTTTTAAGAGTTTGTGCTTCAAGCCTGGCTGGTCTGCTTATTTTTTCGTCAGTCACCGAAACATCACCGGCGGTTAAAACTTATACGGCGGCTTCTCACGACAGCAAATTGTTTTTCTTCCCTACTTGCCATCACAAAAGCAGTCCAGTGGTGCAGACAACAGGGGGGGAAAAAAGAAGCAAAAAACTGAGACTACTTGCTTCCAGTGAGCTGTCACAAAACACTCAATGCTGGATCTGATATCCAATATCTGAATCCAAGCGCCGGATTAGGGATCAGGGACGCGGGATCGTCGGCGCCAGGTGTCATAGGAACGTGTGACAGCACAAAGAAATGGTCGTTCTGGACCACCAAGCATCACACTTCTCTGCTCTAACTGTGTATAAAAGCCGCCGTCCCGCAGAGGGATGCAGGATACGCTTGGGCAAGCAGAGAGATAGGGGCCAGCGACACATCATTCACTTTTGCTTATTGGGTTTTTGCCGAGTTCAGATGTCCTCCTGATTCTGTGTTATCTCCCGATGATTGCTAGGCAGCTCTGGGCTGCGTCTAACGCTTCAGAGTGTCCTGCGTTTGCAAGGAGTGACTGTGAAAGAATGAGATCAGCCTGAGACATGGTTTCTGGGATACAACAAGAAGTACCTCGAAATGTGACGCCTTGCCCGTCTCGCTGTTAATGGGTTTTTTTTTTTTCTACATTTACCACTTTTATATTTTTTGCTAGATCATTTAAGAAGATGAAGAAGGCTTTATTTGTCACATATACATTACAACACAGTGAAATTGTTTTCTTTGCATGTACCGGCTTGTTA
Organism: Cranoglanis bouderius; assembly: GCA_023630585.1. NCBI lineage: Eukaryota > Metazoa > Chordata > Actinopteri > Siluriformes > Cranoglanididae > Cranoglanis > Cranoglanis bouderius. The sequence continues at coordinate 20,031,278 of CM042553.1, forward strand.
GGAAGTTGGGGTCAGAGCGCATGATACGCCGCCCCTGGAGCAGAGAGCGTTAAGGGCCTTGCTCAAGGGCCCAACAGTGGCAGCCTGGGGGTGCTGGGGCTTGAACCTCCCCCACCTTCTGATCAGTAACCCAGAGCCTTAACCATTGTGGTAAAACCACACATTTCTGCAAGCACCTATAAATGTGACCAATAAACCCCTTCACTTGGCCTCAAATGAAATATCAAGCTTTTATAAAAGCCATGTAAATGTTTCAGAAGGCCAGACTGACCTAAATGTTCCGGCTAGATTTACAAAACTTTTCCGGTAATGCTGATTTTCTTTCCGCGCATGTTGCTTAATCACAATCTCAATCACAATCACAGCTGTTTTACATTCAGCCACGTCCACAAGACGCCATAAAAGGCAAGACAGCTGAAAACAACAAAACGACGACTAAACGGTCATCAAAAAGATTTTCCATTAACGCCACGTTTGTTGTGTAAACGCTCTGAGCGATTTATGAACGAATTAGTCCATATCATATCATATAGCCAAGGTGATAAATGAGGACGATCTCAAAGCTAGTGTAGTGCAATCCTCTTTTGTATTTCGCTCACACTCGGGCCGGATGAAAAGGAATCCATTGTGTACCTGTGTGTGTGTGTGTGTGTGTGTGTGTGTGTGTGTGTGTGTGTGTGTGTGTGTCATTAATATGCAATCACTCAGATACAAAACAAGCTTCCTATGTTGCCTGCCTGCTGGATTGACCTGCAGTCTGCATTATTTATCTCACGCCTTTAATCTGTGGATAAATGACTGAATGAGATAATTACCATGCTCTGTATTATAGGTGTCAGACGGACCGCCGTGGAGATCTGAGCTCTGTGGCAACCAAAAGAAAGCAGCGCTCTAACAACAGCATTTCCAAAAACAACCCCCCCCAAAAAAAAAAAAAAAAAGCTTGGCTTTAGTTAACTCCAGTGACTGATATAATGACTAAAAGACTTTTGAGATGCCTTTAAAAGAAAGGGCAATATATGTGAGAGAAAGTCCTTGTAGCATTTATGTGATTGAGGATCACACCACGTACTCTCAATCACATAAAAGACACTTGGCCGCACTATTCCGCCGCTCGCCGCTAGCCATCAGAGGCTTGGCTAGCACATCAGATCCACACAATATCCTCCGAGTGGCCAGCGAGTGTGTTATGGTTTAATCTGCTTTCTCTCTGAACGTGCTGCATGTTAGGAAAGTGGAAGAGTAAGAGCAAGGTCAGGACAGAATGGCCGTAGCCTGTTGGATCAATTCGGCTGGCTTTTTAAATTTATTTATTTATTTATTTATTTAGTACAACTGGAGTACTGAGTATATTTTTTTAATTACACGGTCAGGGTGCCATTGCATCACACTGATATCACATTTACAAATACACGCATAAAGTGTCCTTCACAACGTGCATGTGTTTATTAACCATAATAATAAAAGCAAACCATTATAAACTCCCAACCATTATAAACTCCCAACCATTATAACCACACTTAATATTCCATAAACACTTGAACAAAATATTATTTTCGCATTAATGTGTGAATCCATTTAACATCTCGTGCTTGAAAGCAGACTTTTCCATGAGTCATCCATTATAGATTCGGAAAAATGTACCTTTTAGTTAACCCTGTGTTTCAGTGCTTGCATTTTTTATTTTTTTTTTTCTGTCATCATCAATGATACTGATCATTACAATGTCTTTAACGTCCTCATGCCATTAGCATTGATGCTTAACCACATTTTGTGTATTTGCAAATTCTCTGCTAAAACCCCCCAATCCTGGTACTCGAGCAAAATTGTTAGCAAAGACATATTTATAAAAATGAAAGTCTTGTCTGAGATGGGTTAACACTTTTTTTTTTTTTTTTTTTTTAATGGTGAAATCCATGTTTTGTTAGATTCACTGCTGAAAACTGATGTTAAAAACTTTAATTGCAAGGTTTAACTGGCACCCCAATCGTTTAAGGACCCAGCTAATCCTAAAAGATGTGATGGACTTTGATAGAGCCCACATCCCTAAAGCTATTTTCCAGCCTGTCCGACTGCCATTCCCTTGGCTGCTCTCCAAAAACGCGCACTCACCTCCTCTCCTCTCTCACCCTGATGACGGTATCAGCGAAAGAGAGACAGAGGAAAGAACTTTGATCTCCCAAGTCTAAGCCCAAAGATCAAGGACCCGGTTTGTCTCTGAAAGAGCCGTAGAATAAATACGCCGAGACCTCTTTCATCCTGTTTTCAGAGCCGAAAAGTCTCTGCGTGACTGCACTCTGGCCTGACTTTTTCAACGAGGTCTACAAGCCGCTAAAGGAACGGCCCGTCTCTGATAGGCCGAGCTTGACAGCCGTCTCATCTCTTCCATGCATGCCGGAGGTCTTTTATCTTGTCTTTCATCATCAGAACCATTTTTCTTACAGAAAGAAAGACAGTCGCATGGAAGAGGCATGCGGCGAGGCCACTAATGGTGGAAACCGCCTCCCCCTGTGTCTTGTTAACTTTTTCAAGTTTTCCCTCAAATTTATTTATCCATTCCTGCTGAGAACTAGCATATGAATTACCATGGAAACAACCACGGATCCCACTGGATCTCCTCGATTGAGGCCGTGAAGAATAAATAGATGTTTTAGGTTTTTTTTTTTCTTCTTTTCTTTTCTTCAGACTACACTGTCTGGGTCAGCTCAGAAGGGAAGAAACATCTCAAAAATTTAAATATAAAATGCTCAGAATGCTAATTGGATAGGTTGTATGCACTCCCTGTTGAGTAGTTAAAATAGATAATGACAAGTAAACAGCTTTAAAGATCAGATTATGCCTAAAATATGCTTTCTAACAAAGAACAATAGGCGCAGTTGGAGATACTGGGCAGCGAATGTCAGGCAGTTTGAGCTTTTGAGCTCAGTATGTCAAGAAAAATCTTTTTGTGGCACAAAAGCGAGCTCTGAAATTGCACAAGAGAATTACGGAAAATAGATTTTGCAACAAGCAGGGTCATAAACTAGGAACACTCTGTAACTCTTATTGTGCACAATGACTTATAAAGAGGTGTAAAATAAAGGCCTTCTGTAGAACATGATTGGTCAGAAAGCACAAACGCGCTTTCTCTCTCTTGTTCCTACCCCTGGGAATGACGAATGAAGGACGGAGCAGTTAGGGATAATTTATCCACATGTAAAATGTGAAGCAGGATGATCTGGCCTGCACGCTGTCCTTCAATAAAGAAGGCTGCTTTTAGTGCTCAAGTTAAAAGGCCTTGTGCTAAATTGTAGATATACAGGTCTCTTTCCCATCGCTTGATCCCTCATGCTCCTGGCCTTGGGGCATGAAAAATAAGTAGATTTCTAGCAATTTGAAACACGTGTATCTCCTCTCGCGAGGTGGTGGCAGCCTAATTTAGCAGCCCTATTGTGCACATCGGCTGCAGCTTCATTCAGCACCGCCGTCATCAGCCTCTCTTGTGTGGGTAATCAGCGGGGCCCGACCAAGGGCTTTTACAGGCCCTGGAGCAAGCCCTCCATAACATGAGCGCATGAAACTTTCAAATCAGCTCAAGACTTGGATATCGATGACGTAGATGCCAATTTTGACTCATTCAGGCACTGAGGTTGTGAAATTCCAGCTGTCAGTGCTTCCGTAGGTAACCTAAGAGAAAAATGGGGTGACCCCTTTGGTGCTGGTCAAGCAGGCTTGTCACATGGAAACAGGGGGAAAGGGGTTAAATAGCATGAGGCTATAGAGTTATAGAGGGTTTGGTACGTTTAGTCATTTACCTTGTCCAAGAACCACCTAGTTTCACAGAAAGAGGCAATTTGACTGACATGGCAGACAACCAACTACATATTGTAGTCAAATATGCATGGTTATCTTGTTATGATGACCAGCTGCTGCAAAAAAAAAACTCTAAAAACTAAGGATTTCGTGAACTTTTCTTCTCCATTCAGTAGTTATATCTTGGTCCAAAAAGCTTATTCTGCTTGTTTCCCACCTTCAGGATTCTGAAGCTTGTGGCCAGAAAAGTGTGCAAAAGATATCGGATACTCCATAGTCTGTAAACTGAGCCTTTGAGGCTGAAATAATCATAAGGCCATCTTAGAGACTCTATAAAACCCACTCAAAAAAGCACTTTCCTACCATGTATGACTGATCAGTGATCATTTATAAGTAGTGTAAAAGCAAGCCTGCCTTAAGAATTATTCTGTTTACTGACAAATCTAGGGGAAAGGGGGTTAAATACAAATCTCATAAGCTTCACTTCTAGGGTCTGGTATGTTTTGTCAATAAATGTGTTTAAGAAGAACCTGTTTTCACAGAAGGAGCCAATCTTACTGAACGGTAGAGGACCAAACACGTATATCTTTTCCCATAGCGTGTCGGCAAACATCTCATTTACTCACAGCTAACTGCGTTTCTCGGATTTCCAGTCATTAGACTCTGAAAGTGTGTTTCCAAAACGCGTCAATAACAATTAGAGAAAGGATTCTGTGCATTTTTTAAAATATATTTTGCTCTAAAAAGCTCATTGTACAAGTGAGATTGGGCTACTGATCGGAAGGTCGTGTGTTCAAATGCCAGCACCGCCAAGCCACCATTGTTGGGCCCTTGAGCAAGGCCCTTAAACCTCAATTGCTCAGATGTATAAATGAAATAAATGTAAGTCGTTCTGGATAAGGGCGTCTGCCAAATGCCATCAATGTAAATGTAAGATTCTGAAGCTTGTGGCCAGAAAAGTGGACAAAAGATATTATAGTCTGTGAGCGCCTCTGTAAAATTGTTTTAAAACAAACAAACAAAAACTGATCAGTCATTGTCAGTAATAAGAATTATAGAAGCAAGACAAGCCAAATCTAGTTTTTGTCAGATCGTGTTTGAAGAAACATTGTTTTTCTGACAAATCTCTTTTGCTGGATATTTGTCTCTATTTTCTACACTTTAGTTTCTCCTGTTCCTAGGTGTTGGACTCTGTATGGAAAATCACTTACTGATTAATCACAATTGATGAATCACTTATTGATAAACAGTTAACTGACTATAAGTAATCGGCATTTATTATTATTAATAATAATAATAATAATAATAATATATATATATTTTTTTACTGATCTCCATGTGTCCATTTCCAATGGAGATCGATTCATGGTGCAGAAAGAGGAATACATTTATGCTGTACTATGCGTGCAAGACAGACCCTCGTTAAATCATTCCACTCAACTCAATTCCACTCAGCTTACTGTGATGATTACCAGGAAATTGCATCAATGTTATAAATAGCCATGGTTACATATGAGTGACCGAGATTCCTAGTTCTTTCTCGGCTTCACAGGGTTAAGCAGTGGAGACTGAAATTGGCTACAGAGCAGCACTCAGATTAGACTAGCAGAACGGAAACGTCCTCGTCTGAGCCATGACGTCCATGCATCCTCTTAATCACAACTGCCTCACGGTACCATGAGCTGTCGTTTATCCCTGCTGAGAAGCAAACCCTGTGCAAAGGAAGTGGAAGGATGGCAAATGAGTTGTGTTTTATTTTGTGCAGTCTCAGGGATTTGATTTGCGCTATAAAATATGACGGTGTGTCTGAACATGACTCCTCAGCATTTAGGTCTTGGGAACCACAATGACATCAAATCCACTCCACAGCCCACAAAGCTCTGACCACACTGCGACCAGTCTGGAGATGGAATAAACGCTCAAGCCGCAATAACAGCGGGCGGCTAATCCACTTTGCTTGGCAGACATGATCCAATGTAGAGACCAATCTGCTTGTTCCAGGAAAGAGAAACTCGTTCCCGTGCCTAAAATCCTGCTCCCAAATCACAGAGGCTGGATTATCAGGCAGTGCGGCAGAAATGCATATCATATCAAATCACATGCATGATTTCCCACCGGTTCTCAATAATGATAAACTCATTAGATTTAATAGTGTATTATGAGAAAAGAAGGCATAACATCACATTTTTATTACATTTAACCATGGTAGACTCTGAAAGTGTTTTCAAAGATGGTTAAGAGTTTCCTAACTTGGTTCTACTTGATGTATTTTCTGAGGAAACCCTTGTTCTGAGGTTCTACATAGAACCCCCACAGGGATAAAACCTGAGTTCTTTAGGGTGTTTTTGTCATCCTTTGAAGGAGGCGGAGACTATGTGCCTTTCAGTATCAATGAAGGAGGAGTGGCCTCTGACCCTGTCAGTTCCAGTGAAGGAGGCGTGGTATCTGTCCCTCTAAGTCTGAGTAAAGATGAGTGGCCTTTCTGTCCAGGGTTGCCATGTCAGTGATTTTCCAGCCAAATTGGGCAAGTTCAAAAATGCAGTCATGGGTGAAAATTATAAGGTTGCAGGTTGAGGCTTTTTGAGCTACTTTCCCAGGGAAATATAATTGTCTTATAATTTATATTGATGCAGACTTTAAATACCCGGCAATGTAACAACAGACTTGCACATTCATGAAGCTTCAGCTAAACGAGAGAAAGCAGTGGTGCATTTGATGCCACGTAATTGGTTGATGGCGTATATAAACCATTTAAAATCATTTCAAAAGGAGTGTATAACAAGAGTTGGCAAACTGGAGATGAGAGAAATAGTGTGAGAGAAGGGGGGGGGGGGGGCAGGAGAGTGAGTGAGAGGGAGGTAGGTATGTAGGAGGTGAGGACAAAATAGCTGACTGGCTAGTAGCTTAAACAGCTAATAAGGCAGGTAAATGGGGAGAATATGGGAGACGGTGCTGTAAATACTGGGAGCAAGAAAAGAGCTGATGGGAAAAAAAGTGTCCCAAATGAAAAGGGGATTTTTTTTTTTTTCCCGTTTCTTTTTGCAAATACTGCAAATGAGAGCTCACCACCGTGACCTGGTTGCCTATGCTACCACAGAAAAATACAAAAGTAATCTCAAATGCTGGAACATTATTTGACGCAGGCAGTTCATTTCATAGAATAAGTGTTCCAGTGAAGGAGTTGCAGCTGGCTGCTCATGTTGCTTGCTATTCAGTCATTTGGGATGTGTAATGAAAGAAATTTCCAAGAAAGGGATTCATTTGCTCAGCTCAAATGCACAGCGCTGTGTAATTTAGTGAGAGGGCTTGTAGCACATCAGTATCTTCTGGATGATATCAGGAGTGGACCAGAGCACTCTAGTGGGGTCCAATGAGTCCACTGGAAAGGAGAGATAGAAAAATTTGTATGGACGTCCGTTTCATTATGTCTCTCGTTATCTCACATAGTGATTGGACAGTTAAGATTTTGGACCTGGCCACCCTATTTGTGCCTCTTTAAGACTCACTGAAGGAGGCGAGGCCTCCCACATCACAATGTTAACCCTTTGGATTTGCAATAAAAATTGTTTGCACAACCATGATATGCAATCAGGTTTTGTGCCCAGCATTACAAGCTACCTTTCGTCAGCCAGCTGCGTGGTGGCAAGCCAAGCCGAATCCATGCAGCCCAGGTGGTGAAAATCTGCTTCGTCAAACTCCGTTAGCTGCCACCGAAACGGTAGGAGAAGCCTCTGCCACAGCAACAAAGGAGTGCCTCAGCCTCACCATCAATCCACATCGGCACAAAAGTAAACAGCCTTGCAACTGTTTGGTTGCACTGCATCGTCAGACCGGCTCAGGAGAGTAGGCGGGGCCTTCCTTCATTAACCAAATGTAATTGCATTGGAGCCCCACAGCTCACTTGAGTGGAGAGGTCTGTGGAGAAACATCTCTAATGCCTTTCATGCCCTTGGATCAAGGGCTGGAAGTGTCATCTGTGATGGGGCTTTGAGGGTTTCTCTAATGCCGCGGGGAACAAACAGACATGTAGGAGGGCAGGAGGGTTCACGAATCATCAGTGGTGCATGATTGACTAGAACAAGAACCACCATTCCAGTTATTCTTTGTTATTCTGCTTCTGTCTCTGCAAAATTAAAGGGAAAAAAAAAAAAACCTTGCTTACACTGACATGCCAAAAGAACATCTTCTGATATACATCATGCCACAACAACAGTAAATATTGGATATTCCTCTCCCTTCGCTATCTTGGCTGGTTTTTTTTTTTTTTACATTTTTGTCCCCAGAGGGTTTTCGGGGGGAAAAAAAAAAATCATGCTGTTCTGTATGCAAAGGACTACTGCGATGCATAAAACATCTCAAACCAGAATTGTCACTGTAATTCTCCATCCGAGGTTCATCTGCAACACAACAACTCGGTCGTTATCGGCGTGCCTCACGCCGTCGATCCACTTCTGTTCAGAGAATATTACAGAGAATATAACGGCATGAACAGATATGGGCGTGTTAGTCGAGCATCAAGTGCAGCCACGGCTCAAAAGATATCTTCCCATGACCTCTGACACGGAATCCATAGAAACACTCATCTGATTCAGGAATCATCTTGGTTTTCTGTTATTTGAACGCAGCGCTAATCGACAGAGGTTTAGCAGGAAAAATGCTTACGGGTATTCAAGTATTTCAACTATCACAGCCTGATTCTGCTGCGTGACCGATATACGTGGGTCAACAAGAGTGGAGATTTGAGCCTGCAAATCTCAAAGTTAATTATAATACATTTAGCAAACTTGATACTGGATATAATCACACAATTCAATCACTTATCCAACATCAGCTTCAAATGGAAACTGGTTGCAAACCCACAATTAGCTAGCTATTGTTAAATAAAAACTACCCTCGGAATACGACATACCGCACGCACGACATCAAGCCAAGGAAATGAAAAGAAGTGTTGATATCATGTGATGTGACGTGATGTTTACTCTCTGCTCTTGACTCAAGGAACACCTGTCTCTCAGCAAAATTAGGACCTGCGTTTCGATTAGAGAGTCTTCAAGCTTCACGGTACGACAGAGAGAGGCACGTCGGCAGCCGAAAACCAAACGGGGCTGTAGAACACTCTGGCTGAAGGGTGAATCAAAACATGACGGATCCTGAGAGACACTCTCACTGCAGTGTCACCCAAAGCAGGGTTTAAGTGCTCCTCATGCTAACCCCAACAGCTACAGGCTTTTATTTATAACGGCACAGGAGAGGATTTCTATAGTGCTTGGGGTGGCGGTTCAGCGGATATGGTTCTGCGCTAGCGGCCAGAAGGTTGTGAGGGTAAATCTCATGATTACCAGTGCCTTGGAATTTTAAAATATAAAAATAAAAAAGGTCTGTCAGATGAATAAAAGGAAATTTTGGAAATGACTAAGAGAATGACTTCACTAAAAAAAAAAAAAAAAAAAAGACTTTGCTGTAAGTGTTGATGAGAATCCGGAAAAACAGGTAAGACCTAAACCAGGAAATATTGACCTTCCACTGACCTGAGAAGGAGACGATTCCTAAAAGTAAACATCGTAATTCAGAAATGGAAGAAATATTGACACAAAGACACAACCGAATAGTGGAAGAACAACAAGTACATTTACCAAAGGGATTTGTAGAAATTTAAAACAAATAGCAGGAGATTGAAAAATGCCTTAGAGACAAGTGGAATAAAAGTTCAGATTTCCAACACATTCAGAAATATCAGTTTGCTTGTTTCGCTAATATCTGAACCGGGGTGGTTTCTAAACCTGCATAGCACCAATCGTACCATTTTAGAAATGTATACCTTTTTTAAAAACTCCTATTTTCTCTAGAGGCCCTAAGTGTCCTGTACCACCTGCACTGCTTATAGCTAGAAACGATCCCGATCCCAGCATCTGCGAAACATAACTCGGATTCATCAGCTTAAAGCGAAAGGTGTGTGGATTTGTTTTTGCACTCGACTGTACAGTTTCGTTTACTTTGAGGTCGGTGCCTCCTTCCTGTCTGCTGCCACATATCCCAGTGTGCTATAGTTCCCTTCATCTGTTCACGCTCATAATTCAGATCAGATGAGTCGCATGCACAGCCGGAGCTCTCACACACACACACACACACACACACACACACACACACACACACACACACACACACACGGATCTGCTTTTTGCTTGATGGCCTTAAGTCGGCGCAAAGGCAACATATGGAACATTATGTTCTATTCACACACAAGACAAGAGCGAAAGATACACACCAAAGCTTTGGAATAAAACAGTGACAAGAATATAGCAGTGCTTTGAGTGAAGTTACAGTTTGTTAAAGAGACGGTGTGACTGTAAGATCAGGGTCACTGTGTCCTCCTCTGACGTCCGACCGTGGTGTGTGTGTGTGTGTGTGTGTGTGTGTGTGTGTGTGTGTGTGTGTGTGTGTGTGTGGTGAGTTATTGATTTTTTGATTCTTTGTAAAAAAAAAATATGAAAGGCTAAAACACAAATCAGATTTTCAGGGTGTTTCTATAATTTCCGTTTGTACATATAGGTGCAATATCATCCCTTATCCATCCAGGGGTGGACAAATTAATTAATTAATTAATTTTTTTAATTATTATTTAAAAAAAAAATTGTTTTTACACTTTACAGAGGTGGGGTTGTACGTGGGGCCTGTGAGACATATACCAGGTTCAACTGCTGAACATCACTTAATGTGAATCACTTCTTGTTCCAGGAAATATTTCCCGTTTTGTCAGTGCGCTACGAGTCAAGGGCATAGAGCACGTTGAAACGATCCAGTCTCCATGCATGTTCCCTGGAGACATTTCAAAGAGACATACGCCTTTACAGACATGGGGCTGTATATATTGTGTATAATTCTGTATAAACAGAAACGCTCCAGCCTTGTCCCTCAGTGTAAGGTTTAACGTCTTTCATTCATTTCATATAGTACTTTGAGTTTCGTTCACTATATACATATGTGCATTACCTATACTGGCTTCTACACCCTATGTAGTGAGGTACATGACCTGTAGGAAGCTGTTTAGGGGTTGTCCCGCAGCACCCCAAAAGTTTAGCTAATCTGGGTTTTTACGGTTTATTTTCATTACAGTTCACAAATATTCATCTCGGTTGGAAATCTAGGCCAAAGTAAAGATGTGTTAGCCCAAGTGCTGCTTTTAAAGAGACTCTGTTATGCAGTAGAGAGCTTGCTTTTACACATACATCCATGTAAATAATTGACAAAGTATTTCTCTGCATTTCCTTCTTCATATAAAAGTCGGCGGGTCGTTTTTGAAGTTGGTCCGTTGTTTTCTGCATAGATTGAAAAAGCCAAAAATGTTTATGTTGTGAATAATTTCATGACATTAGCCATCATCTGCTAAATATCTTCTTGATTAGCTGATGTCCCAGATGTCTATGCTGTGTGGAAAACTATCCATGGGTATCGTCTTTGGAACAATAACAGATTCCACCCGAAATAATAACATGCCAAAAAGCAATCATTACCTGTCTAGGAGAAGTAATGCTAACGCCACATTGCTTTAACATCCTGTATGCTCTCCATAAGAAAAAGCCACACACGTTTATTCAAGTCTTCAGCTAAAATCTGCGCTGAGCATAGGACGTGTAATGCTATAGGAAGGAATGAGACATACGATGGTCATGAAGGTCAAATGAAAGCATAAAGGTTTAAAATTCTACTGCCGAGTATATGTCTGAGGCAAGCTCACAAAAACAAAATAATGAAATGTCACACATGGTCAGGGAGGATTAGGAGGTCGATAGGCTTAAATGTCGCATATTAAAAGTCAAAATGTCAACTCTTAATCTCCCTCCTAAATAACCCCAATTTCATGGCGGTTTGACTGCAGGTGCCCAGCATGGGAAAAGGCCCAGCTTGTGTTTAGATTTTTAAGCGTGTTCGTACATAATGAGAGAGCATGTCTAGAAAAGCACGCTCGACCACCCAGTGGGCTTAATTAAAACTGTTAGACACACACTGAGTGACAGAGGGACCGCGTAAACTAGCCCTTACCATGGCTTATTATTCAAAAGCAATAAATCTTACTATTACCTAATGTCATTGTAAACAGCAACAAATGTTGTTATTACAAACTCTGGTTCCAGAACATGCCAAGAGCCAGATATTGCCACATACAGTCCCCTCTGAAAGTATTGGAACGGCAATATAGTTCCATTGTTTTTGCTATAATCTGAAGACATTTGAGTTTGAGATCAAAAGATGAATATGAAACGGTAGATCAGACTTTCAGCTTCCATTTCCTGTTATTTATGTCTAGATGTGTTAAACAACTTAGAACATGGCATCTTTTGTTTGAACCCACCCATTTTTTAAGTGATCAAAAATTTCGGAACATGTGACTGACAGGTGTTTCTTGTTGCCCAGGTGTGCCCTGTTAGACTGATCTTTTAAACGATTAATACCTCGTAATGTCTACTCCTGGCTTTTAACCCTGAATTTTACCTGTGAAGGCTGCGTTTGTTGTTAAAAAGGATAAACTTGAACAACATGAAGGAAAAGCAAGCCATTCCACAAGCAGTGGGCGTAGCCAATACAACCATTTGGAGTGTCCGGAAAAAGAAAGAAAGCACTGGTGTACTAATAAGCAGACACTGAAAAGGTCAGCCAGGAAAATGGCAGCAGTTGATGGCAGAAACATTATGAGAGCTGTGAAGAAAGAAAGAAAAAAAAAAAAAAAACAATCTCAAACCCAAATGTCTTCCGTGTATAGCAAAAACAAAATAATTGGCCTTGCCATCCCAATACTTTCAGAGGGGGCTGTATATGCTGTATATACACCATATTTATAGTCAAGACTCCCTGAGAACCAGACCTTAAGGCCATACAGCTGAGGCCCCACAAAAAAAACACTATTTGAGACCTAGCCCAAGACCAACCCTGAGACTCAGACCAAGACCACACCCATTGAGATGTAGACCCATCCAACATTGCATCACCTGAGACCCAGGCCAAGGTCATACAAACAAACCCACAACATCTTAAGACCCTGACCAACAAGGCAACTAACGAAAACCCACAGCAAGACAAATACCACATTCCCTGAGAACTAGACTAAGATGCCACCAACCGTGATCTAGACCAATAGCACAGATCCTATGACCCAAGTACATCTCTTAATACCCAATACCCCACCCCTGAGACCCAGGCCAAAACTGAAACTACACCTGAAGACCAGAACAAGACCAAGATCACAGACCCTGAGATCTTGACCAAGACCACAGACCCTGAGATCTTGACCAAGACCACAGACCTTGAGATCTACTACACATACTGAGATCTAGACCAAGACCACCCCTCCTGAGACCCAGACCTAAAGCAAGATCAGGTTTATGCTATCGGTAAGAGGAAACTGAAGAATTTACTTGTAAAAATCTAGACAAGATGCAGTGCTATAATGAAATATCCAAGCAGTAAACTGTCTTGCAAATAATTTATCAACAGACATTATTTTCTTTTAAGAATAGGTCAAATTTAGCATAGGTTGGTCTTTCAAAAGTTTTTTACACTGATAAATAGCTCCAAAGAAAAGTATCTCGGGCAATGCTAAGACGTATTAATGGCACTGCTTTTGAAAACCTACTCTGTCAACATCAAGCTGACCGATTACAGTCGCCTCGACTACTTCGAGAGTTAGGAAAACAAACATTCCCTGTTCTATCCATCTCAATTACGGCTGTGTGTGTATGTTTGTGGGTTTGTTGTGTAGTCTAAATTGTTTGGTAGCAGCGTTTTAGAAAAAAAATATCTGAAAGCCTTCTGGTGAAACTCCTATCTATTGTAACACATGATGTTCACCCCGAAGTGAACGGTGAACGATGAAGGACAAGACAAATGTACTGTGACCTTTGGCCTTACTTTGAGGCTTCAGATGCCTGCAGCCGATCTACCATTTGATATTTTAAGTTTAAAGCTGCTGTAAGTGCTTCTTTTCTGTAGTGACAGTTTGTGGTGTATCTTCATCAGCGCTTTGACATAAACAAACACAAAAAAAACAAACAAACCCGTAGGTATTACTGCCTTTAGTTCACACGTTTGAGGCATGAATAAAACTGACTGAAGTTCAACAATGAAGAGTCATTTTGTTTCATCAATCTGACACTCTGGCTAACTGGCTGTATTTTAGCTGCGTCCTTGACTTTCATCTTTGCTTTTCTACTGAAAGGTGCGTTTGATCACTGGCTGTTGAGTCTGAGTGCGTGGAACGGTAACGCAGCTTTGATGTAGCTCTCCATCTTCAGATTCCCCTTGAACAAGGCTACGCTTCAGCGGACAGCTGGTTAAAAAGTCTGAGGATGATGGACACACTGTAACGTCATTAGTCTCCTTTTCATCCCTTCTATTCTCGATTACACGCGAGGAAATGCTGAAGGGGCAGCCAGGCGTCTCCTAGGTCAAAACCCTGCCTGCGAATGCGTAAAGTCAAATCCTCCAAACTCATTAATCGACTTGTTTACCTGCAGCCTTCAGCGCAGGACGCTCTCACAGATGAAGGAAAACCAGAGCCGTCCCGGCACATAATCGACGTAGAGATGCTGCTAAAGCAGACGCCAGGCCCGATTAGCAGAGGGAGCATGCAGCCTGGCAGCCCTCAAAGAAAGCCTCACTACATGGTTGTTTTTCTTTCTTCCTTCTGGTCCCTTGAAGTGTGCAGATCAATAACGCAACAGGCGCCAAGGGACAGCCAGCACAGACTGAGCCCCAATCTATATTCTGTAGACAAGGTGTTACATATCAGTGTGTTTATATAAGGAGTGTGATTGTGAGCTGTCTCTCTTTCCTTTCCACTAGTTCTGACACTCTATACAGCCTGTTTCCTTTCAGGAAGTGGCTTTAATTGTTGAAGTGATTGCCTGTGAATGATGGTTTTACTCCCAGCGGTCATTTACAATTCTCCGTCCAGTGCCTTCCGTGTGTGTGTGTGTGTGTGTGTGTGTGTGTGTGTGTGTGTGTGTGTGTGTCTCATTTATAACGTGTGCTTTTTATGTCCTGTCTTGGTCGTTTATTATCTCATAGATAATCTTTTTATGAATGTGATTATCTGTTGTACTTTAGTAGACATAGGCAATTAAGATACATTTTAAGGCATTATGTCTCTCTCTCTCTCTCTCTCTCTCTCTCTCTCTCTCTCTCTCTCTCTCTCCCCCTCAATAATGGACTCGGATCTAGCCATACCATATCCACGCAAGTCATTCTGCTCCTCATAAGGTGAAAAATGTCTTCTGTGACACTTTCTTTTTGGGTTTTTACTGCTTCAATCTCGTCAATCTCCGCAAATCATCATTCTATGAATCATTTTTCATCATCACAAAAAACTGCTCATGTTCAACCCGTTGACAATTTTGGCTCTGCGGACTCATTTCTTTCACCTTCAGACTTTTCAGGATGTTACTGAGGATGTTAGTGTGTGGTATTGACTTAAAGGAATTTCTTATGGCGTGTAAAATATGGATCAGGACTTCATCCAGCTATAAAAAGAACAGGCGACTGTCAAGAGTCTCTGCGCTGCACAGGATCTCCACGTCATCTTTCCATTATGACTGAGAAAGTAAACATTCGGCAGTCTGTAAAAAACGTATCGAACGTTGCTGCGATTGAATTCTGTGAAACAGCCGAAATTAAATGCTGATGTCTCTACTTTAAGAAAACAAATATATTTTAACAAAGCTACTTGGAAATGTTTTTATTTTGGCGACTTTCCAACCTTGCTTTGGCGTCTACCTGCAAAGATGATACTGATAATCAAACTGACAACTCATTTTGCCATTGTAAACATTTACGACTTTAAAATTTGGCAGTGATGCTGTTTTTCCATAAGGAGATCAGGTTATAAACGTAGAGGTCAGCGAAGTGTCTTTCAGTGGAATTGGAATGAAATCTTTAAATTCTCCACTTTCTTTCAAACCAAATTTGAAAATACTAGAACTTTACCTGTGATTCAGATATGTACAAATAATACTCCGATTTCAGGAAAGTCTGTAGGTTTTAGTAGAAAGAATTGACCATGTAAATGGTTTTCTCAGGCTGCCCCATAGTAATATTTTCAGGATTTTCATAAGGATCAGCAAAATCAAACCGATCACCAACGTTTTTGTTTTTGTTCCCGTTAGCGAGAGCTGAGCTGTTTAATTTTGGTGTCATGTGTTACCTGGATTTACACTTTTTGTCACTGCTCTCAGGGATCGATCAAATTCAGCTTTGACCCCATTCGCCAGTGACCTTTCAAAAACACAGCCAGTGAAAGAAAGTGCTGGATGTGATGTGGAAAGAAGCAGATCAGACTTTAGAGGAGACGGAGATTCTCCTAGTCCTGCAGAACACAATTTTAAACATTTATCAAGACTCTGGGAGAAAAGGAAGAAAAATAGGCTAGTACATGGTGAGATCAACACTGAGACAAGGCTATAGATGCTATAGCAATGATATGTTCAGAAGGGTGGTCAAAAAAACTTAAATTATGACACTTTTTTTTTTTTTTATTGTTGCAAAACTGATCTATGGATAGTTTCCTAATTATGTGTTAATCTATAGTGCATGTGTCTTGATGATGGAGAGAGAGAGAAAAAGACAGAATGTATGCTTCCATCTTCCATGTTAAATGAATTTACATAGAAGAAAATATATATATTTATATAATCTTATACATGAGACATGCCCTGAGTTTTTTTGTGATAGGCTGTGGATGATAAACATGTTCTCTTTGGTATCCTTAAAACGCATCCTTCCACCTTTTAGTGTCCTGCACTTTTTTTTCTATATTTCAGAGAAAAATCAACTACAGTTCAAACCATGAATGGATACTTCATGTTATATAATGGGTGTGTATATATATATATATAAATAAAATAACATCATAGAAGAATAGATTGGAAAATGTAATATTACTGACAAATACTGGCACAACTCTTGCCCATTACAAATTACTCATAAACTCTTGACCATTTTTAAAACGTATTATGTGTGTCTGGGAAAGGGAAAACGAATGGACTGAAAGTGCACAATCATTCCATCAGTAAAAGCTTGTAAAGAGTCGGTCAGTTATATAAGGGTGTCAGTCAGTACTGGATCAATATTGTGTACCAACCGATACTCAGGGCTCTGAAATTGGTCTTGTAATTAAAATGGAAAAATGGAATTGGTGCATTCCCATTGGTGCACTGCTAGTGTGTTGGCTTTTACACTGGGAACAGAAGTTGTACTTTTTCCAGAATGTTTCCAAATTTGCAAAGGAATGAGTACCTTTAAATTCTTGTGTGTGTGTGTGTGTGTGTGTGTGTGTGTGTGTGTGTAATATTTATTTAGTAGTGGGATTTCTAGTAGTTTTCGGTTTCTGGGGATTTTAAGTAAAACCTTGCCTTGGACCTATGATAGCAGGAGTCATCAACTTACAGGCCATGATCTGGATGTGTACCCAGCAAATACCAGAGGAATTCAGCAGACTAATAAATAAACCTGCTCGGCGTCTGTAGCAGATTCTCTTTTGCTGCTTATCCGTGCATTTATTTAATTCTTTAGCTCAAGGCATCTCATTGGACCAGAGACTAGCTAGAGATATTAAGTCATAAAGGGAAGAATTATTATTATATATATATATTTTTTTATCTGTGGCCTCTGATTACTGACCTGACCCCATGGATTGTTTAAAAAAAAAAAACAGAATGTTGAATGGACAGAGGAGTATGCATTTGTTCTGAGGACTCCCGAGCGGCGAAACAGAAAAGCGTTTGCCCTATCGCTGGGAAATCATGAGTGTGAATCCCGATGATACCGGTAGTCCAAGAGAGCAAAACTGTCCGTGCTCTCTGGGTGGGAGGGGGATAGTCTCTCCTCTGTCAATCACAGGGACACTAGCCAGTCGTGGACATCTGTGAGGCTCATCAAAGTGATGCTTCGTGCGTCTTGGAGAAAGCATGTGTTAACCTTCACCCTAGTAGCTTGTATTCCATTCATAAGATGATTTTATTCCGAGGGACGTGTAGTGAAGCAGAATGCAGGTGCTAAATAGCTACGAGTCTTCAGAATCATGGGATTGGACATTTCACGACATTTCAGTTATTGGAACAACCACATTTTAGTCCAACCAAAAACCATTATGGTCTCACAAGTGGCGTTAGGAAAAAAAAAAAAAGTGTATTAAAAAGAAGGCCTCTGAGTTCGATGATACTTCCCCAGGCGTCGAGGGGACACTTCAACCCAAGAGCAGCAGAATTACAGTAAGCACCGAGTGAACGCCGCTACAGCACCAGTGATGTGAGAACGAAGGGAACGGCGCTCAGCTGGCCTCTCTACTGCACCCGGGAAGCTTCCGCCTGACACCAGGACCGGCACAAATAAGGGCATTCTGCCATGATTGCTCTCATTTACAATTGACAAGCTAAAGGAAAGCAAGGCTAATTACGACAGTGCTCAGCTGCTGAATAGCCCTTGATGAAGTTAATCACCGGTAATCCAAAAAACAGGTGTCGGAGCACTTTGCCGAGCCCTCCTCCTGAATGAGATATTCAGGGCCGTGAGCGCATGTTCAGTTTCTGTTTGCTGTCTCTGCCCCAGTACTCCGCACATCTTTGCCCCCTCAGAGCGACCGCACGGATGCCAGCGAGATAATGACACGTGGAACAATTCTGGCAATCTGTTAATAGAACTCAATGGTAATGTTCCATTTAAGCATAGACAATGAAGCGCTTGCTAAACGAACACAAGCTGAACCAGCTTTATAGTCAGAGAACCTTTTTTTTTTTTTTTTTCTTCTTTCAACCCAATGCAGAGAACTGAATGGGGTACATGACCATTTTTAGAGCCTACATATGTATAATTTTTGTCGTCTTCTGCATTATTGTGCCAGGACACTAGAAGGGTTCTGTGGGGTTTTTTTGTGTGTATTTATAGTTAAATTTAGTTCAATTTAATGTTATGGAACATCTGCAAGAGAAGAAAGTTCCTGTTCTCACTTATGTTCTAGCAGCCTCTCTTTTATTTTCCTCTTTCTAGACGGCAATTTACAAAAAAATAAATAAATAAATGCAGCTTGTCAATGTCCTGAAGACCTCCCTGTGGTGGAAAACTTCTTGTTACAAAGCCCTGACACTGGAGACTCCTTCTAGAAATGTTAAACATCTCCTCACACAAAACTGGACCACCATATCAATGATTATACCTTTTTAAAATTATTTATTTATTTAATAAATATTTCTTATGTCGAGCGTCAGCCATGCAAGTCCCCGTGTAAGTTGTTGTTATCGAAATATTAGGACAAGTACATTTAATATAAACTGTGTTATAGAAAATTAATCACCAACTGGAATAGAGAATTCAAAAGCGCTGTGGTATAATAAGAATTAAGGATTCGTCAGTGGGCGGGGTTTAAAATTTCAATATCATGAGAAGGTGTTTTATCGTGGTCCTCTTCAGATGCTTTCAGACATGCACAGCTCTCACGCTACACTTTCATCTTCATCCCTCATACTTTGTGCACTGCAGAGGGATAATACAGAGATGCTGTTCTTTCTTTCGTTCTCAAGAACATCCCACATCATTATGGTTGCGTGTAAACTAGGTCACAAACCGTGAGCGTGAGGTGGAAAATGACTGCATCGCTACTGACCTGTAAAACAACAATTTAAAAACAACAAACAAAAAAAACGAAAAATACTTCAGCCTGTATTTTGCACATAATTACAGCTGTAACGTTTGAATTTCTAAAACTGGGGAAAAATGCATCTGTATTGAAAAAAACTCAAACACCGTATCTTTAGTAGAAATCACTTCACAATTGGTCTTTATTCTTTTCTTTCCCTTTTTTTTTTTTTTTTTATATAACTGTAATTGATTTCTTTGTCTAAGACTTGACATCTGCTTGAAACACTGCAACAGAAGTCGAATTTATATTCGCTCACTTCAGCAAAGTGCGAGAACTGCTGGCAAAAATGTGCCGAGCGCTGCGTCTGGCGGAGGTGTGCATTTGGCAACCGAGGTTAGCCTTCTGTAAATTTGCAGTTATATTAAAATAGTGCAGTTTTAGGAAAAAGGGTAAATCATCTATGTATACAGTGTACAGAAAATAAACCCAAACATGTAAAAATGGACTGCAGCATCAAACAGATTATTACATATGCTGCAGTTGTAAATAAATAAAATAAATCTGTAGATAATACAGTCTGTAGATAAGAAAAATCATCTTAAAACACAAAATCATGTATGTAATAATATATTGTAATTTAATAGAAAAGAGTTTTGAATGTCATGAATTATTTTGACTAAAAATAGCCATCTTGGCTATTTTGTTTGTTTATTTATTTGTTTGTTTGTTTGTTTGTTTGTTTGTTTATTGAAGACAGAATAAAGGCCACTCCATACAGGTGAAGATCTCTATGAAGAGTTTACACATTTAATTAATATAAAAGGACTGCCAGGTGTAAACAAGTGTATACAAATTCAGAGGTTGTATTGATACATAGGAAGTAATTATTTATTTATTTTTTTTGTATTTCTGTTCCCTGTTTTTATGATTTCAAATCATGGAGTCACAGCACTGCACTGATCATCAGCTTGGCATTAAATATAAAAATGAAGTTTGAAATCACGCTCCGGTGTGACTGTAACTTGTGGTCATGACACTGAAAGCCCAGTACTAAATCTGTATTTTCATGATATATGGAACGTGATCACTCAATCACATTTCTTATTTATTTATTTATTTATTTATTTATTGTTTAGTGCATTGAGTTGTGGTTATATTTTAGATCATTAATACACAGCATAAATCTATGTATAAAATTAAAACTGACCCCTTTTTAAACAGGCGTCCATCTGGACACAAATGAACCCTTTGAGACTGAATTCAATATTCAATGCTGTAGCTGTTAATAAAACACCGGGGGATTGTGCTGAGTGCCTGTGCATGCTCGGATTTTGATATGTCCCAGGAGGATTGATTAAAAATAAAATCTCCTTAGGCCACAGTATTTGCCTAAATCACGTCTAAGTGGACAATGCAGTGCACTAGGTAGGGTGTAGAAGCCATTACTTGCGATGCATTATGTTAGGGAGACTTTCAGCTGGTGTAGTCGAGGCCATGTGCTAATCTGGTGCAGGTCGGGAGGATTAAAGTCTCATCGCGAGCTCTGGTGTCATGTGTTTTATGGGTTGCAGTACTGAAATACTGTCCTGTGATGCAATTATAGGTTGGCGTTTTGGTACATTTGTTTATTTTTCTATAATCTATTGCACAGTGCAGTTAAGACCTCTTACAGTTTAGGGTTCATAAACACTGTATTGATTTTTTTTTTCCTTTCCTTTGATGTTCCATCTGAGAAGGCACTTTTGTGATATTTTGTAATAGGGTGCAGCTCCACTTCTAACTTTCTCCTGCCTGTGGATGCAGTAGACTTAAAAACGAATTTCGGGATGCCATGAACTCTTAAATCACACAAACTGACCTGTTGAAGCTCTAAGTCCTCATGCAAGGGCTTTTACTTTCTCTTGCATTAAATACACACTGAAACTTTTCCGTTTTTAAACACATTCGCTTCTAATCGTGTCTTTACGCACCTCAGATTTCTGAACCCGGTGCCACGCCACGCCACATGCCCTTAATATCCAGCCGTAAAAGTTCCACGTGCGTGTACACAATGAGCAGGTTGTCACGTGCACTTGGGTAAAATGGGTAAAATATCGACAGTAGGATTTCCTTACCTTGGCCTCGCGAGCTCGTCAGAGAAGCGGCGATGATGAGCGCGAGGATGAGCGCGTGGGACCGGTCTGCACTTCTCGCAGGCATGACCGTTAGACTGAACCGCATCCTCTGATTCTCGTCGTGTTATGTCCTCCAGAAAATGCTAAACGTCCTGGAAAGGATGTGAAGCGTCGCGTATTCGGAATAAAACCGGAGCGATCCAGGAGAGAGAGAGAGAGAGATTGAGGTTGAGGTTTAATCGCGACAGCGCGGTAAACGGATTGTGCTCGCGCAGAGTACAAAGCCAGAGCAGCGCGTGCGAGATTCAGCACGCACGCGGACAGTGTGCGTTTCAGCAGGACCGGCCGAGCTCTCCGTCTCGCGCTGTGTCGATTCAGCACCACGGACAGATCCTCGTTGTCTGCGCGAGCGAATCTCAGAACCCCGGGCTGCTCCTCGCGCTCAGCCGCGGCCACTTCAGCAACTTTCCAAAGACTAGCGGAAAAACGCTATTTATGGAGCGCGAGGCGTCACATGCGCGCGCGCTCTGATCGCTGTCGCCTCTTACGTGTGGGAAGTGTGCGGACACGAGCGCGTGACTTATGCATCGATGTGAGTTAACGTGGAGTTTAGCACGTGAGTATTAATGCCACAGATCACAGCATGTAGTGCAAAACGAAGCAGTGTAGGAGTTGATGCAACGCCGTGGGAGTTACTTTAACACCGTAGCTGTTAATTCAGCAGTGTAGGTGTAGGGAAGAGAGTGGGAATTGCACTTTGCTGCCACGCTGCCTGTGCATTTTTTTCCCTGTGTCGGCATGGCATTCCTCCGGGTTCTCTGGTTTCCTCCAACCTCCCAAAAGAATCACAGTAGGTGGATTGGTGACTCTAAATTGCTCCTAGGTATGAATGTGTGTGTGTTGCCCTGAGATCTTCTCGTGTCCCATGAAAGGGTGGGTATTCCCACCTCATGCCCAGTGCTTCCATCATCATCACCACTACAACCACATTGCCATCACCACCATCACCATCATAATCACCATCATCACCACCACTACCATCATCACTGTCACTATCACATCATCACTATCACCATCTTCATCACCACCACCACCATTATCATTATCACCATCACCACCACCACCACCACCATTATCATTATCACCACCACCACCATCACTCTCACATCACATTCATCACCACTACCATCACCACCATCATCACGATCACATCATCATCACTATCATCACCATCGGTTTGCAACTGCGACTAATGAGTTTACCGTTACCTCAGGATGGAAACTAGCTTAATGATCATAATCACTATCACCACCACCATCATTATCATAATCACTATTACCACCACCATTATCATCACCATCATAATCACCTTCATTATCACCACCACCACCATTACGATCATCACTGTCACTATCACATCACTATCACCATCTTCATCACCACCACCACCATTACCATCACCACCATCACTATCACATCATCACTATCATCACCATCTTCATCACCACCACCACCATTATCATTATCACCATCACCACCACTACCATCACCACCATCATCATGATCACATCATCATCACTATCATCACCATCTGTTTGCAACTGCAAACCAACACTTCCAGGATGGAAACTAGCTTAATAATCATAATCAGTATCACCACCACCATCATTGTTCTCATAATCACTATTACCATCATCACCACCATCATTATAATCACTATCAAGACCACCACCATCATCATAATCACTATCAAGACCACCACCATTACCACCACCACCACAGTCATCACCATCTTCACCATCATTATCATAATCACGATCACCACCACTATCTCCACCATCATAATCACTACCCCCAATACCATCACCACCACCACGATCATCATCATCATCATGATCATTATCATCATCAGTGATGTTTGGTCAGGACGAGTTAATTAGTCATATATAACAGCAGTAGTAGTATGGTAGTTGCAAGATATATAAATTGTTTCTATAGTAACAGCTAATTCACAGGGACTCGCTTGGCATCGTTGATTACCAAAGATTTTTTTTCACAGGTTGCTATGGTCAAGATGTGTACAAAAGAACATTTCTTCATAAAAGGAGATCTTTTAGGCTTTTACAGCATAGAGAAA
Organism: Cranoglanis bouderius; assembly: GCA_023630585.1. NCBI lineage: Eukaryota > Metazoa > Chordata > Actinopteri > Siluriformes > Cranoglanididae > Cranoglanis > Cranoglanis bouderius. The sequence continues at coordinate 20,054,943 of CM042553.1, forward strand.
AGCCTAGAATACATAATCCACTGCACATAGCACTGTATAATCGCATTGCTGGTCATTTTCTATAACTACATGCTACA